>ML363574.1:0-73253 GCA_005239505.1 Nicotiana paniculata | reverse complement strand
CCTTCACATCTCTCCTGTATTTCTCCGCCATTTTCTCTCTGCTTCAAAACGCTTATCTTCATCACATTTTTTCTTTTTGGTTATAATTCGATAATTTCATTGACGTTATTCGATTTCATGTTTCTTTAGCTTCAGCGAGGATTCACACTTTCCCTCGTTGGAGCTGTTGAACATTTTTTAGGGCTTTAGGAAGCCATAAATTTTAGGAAATGAATGGGAATGGTGTAGAGGAAGAAACGGCCTTTGAAATTGGCGTGGTGGTTCCGAAGAGCAGTGACTGCATTGAGGTTCTCGTTGAAGAGTTTCGAAAAGCTGGATTAATTGTTGACAAAGTTGTTGGCCTTCAGAATGAATTCATCAGGGTCCGTTTCCCTTCTAAATTCAGCTCTATTACTATTGTTGACGTTACCATTAGAAAAATATTTACAGAGGTGATCAATTCCTTGAAATAACTTAGTAATATTAAAGTAGATAGTTTCTGTTCTTGTTTGAATTTACTGCATGAGAGATCCCCGTTGTTTAATTTACGTTTGTTTTATTTTCCTCTAAGCAGTCGCTTTCTTACTTACTATGACGGATTGTTTAACATTTCTATTCTGTAATATTGTGTTACAATATATACCCCGAACAGATGGAGATGCTAGGCGAAAACTGAAGTAGGTTGAAGCTGCCCTGCATACTACAATTTAGTAGGAATTTTGCAGTATACTATTCTTGTTAGTCACAGCAGAAATGACTAACAAGCACGTAAGAACAGCATATTATTAATTAAGCTTGGCACGAATTGATAATTGGGTGTGGTAGGCTATGGTTTTTCTTTGTGGGATATAGAGTACCCGAAAAGTTTAGAGCTGAAATTTGGATCCTTGAGACTGAGAAAATGCACCCATAGTTGTTACTGAGCTAGTATAGGACCACTTAAAAGTTTGGAAGAAAAAGTTTTGAAACTTGTGATCTAAAACATGTCGTAGATATTTTTGTTGCTATCAAATCACCTTACTAATGGGGTTTTCTTTAATTGAGAAGTTCATTTTAGGACTTACTAAAAGAACAAGTGTGTCACATAAATTGAGACGGATAGAGGGAGTAGGTCCTTTTGCTTAAAAAAGATGGCAAGATGGGAAAAGCATTGAAGAGTTACACATTGAAACACAAAAATTGACACTGGTTATGCATGCATCCACGCATATTCTACAAAATGTGGGCCATCCCTTTTGTCATGATTCTAGTTCTCTTTAACTAGAAAATACCATTATGGACGTGATATATATAATTGGTTCATATTAACAAAATAATGGTCACTAGACAGATATCTCCTTGTTGCTGGTTTTTTCTCGATTCTGCACATAAAATTTAATGGTCATAAGCTCTTTATCTCCAGTTGGGAGCACCACTAGAAACTCTTGGCAAGGCGGCAGCAGAGTTGCAGTTGAAGAAACGGACTCATATCGGTGATAATCATGAAATCTTTCTTCAGTTTCCTATTAAAATTTCTCTAGTTTCTCGTTTCTATGTATGATCTGATGCAATTACTGGCTGATTCACCTGTCCGAAAAATTTGCAGGCTTTTTCTTAATTCTGAGCACACAATTTTGGTTTCAGGAGTGGATTTGCAATTTCACTGGGATGAGGTTGAAGCATTTGAAAGGCAGCCAGATGGCTCGTTGTTTAGTTGGTTTGAACGCTACTGTTGCTACTGCCACATAATATATGGGATTGTGAGTTAACTTGCATCCTAGCCCGCTTTAATACTTTCTTGTCCTAATTGATGCATAAGTTTACTCATGCCTTCATTTGATTGTCTGTGTCAAACTAGGCAAGTCTGAAGCGGTCTTTTCGAGTGCTCTTTAGGTTCCCCATCTTTGCAACTATTAGTTCTTTTCCGGTTATCACAAATAAACCTTCTGTGTCTTAGTTTATTCAAAAAAGAGAGTTTTCTGTGTCTTGTTGCAAATTAGACTGGAATATAAAAATTCTTTTGTGATGTAATATAGCTCATTGTATTCCTCCCCATACTCTCAGTTCATGTTTGGGAAGTCCAAAATTGCAGGTGAACACAAGCACCTCAACAGTTGTATTAAAGTCTGATGGAATTGAAGGGCACTGGGAGCCAGGCAAGCCTCTTTTGCGATTATTGGAGTCAGTGGGCATTGTTAAAGAAGTGTTCCCTGTGCATGGTATGTTTTCTCTGATATGTTCAAGTTAACAGTGTCTTAAAACAACCAAAGCAGATTCAAAATATCTTTGCAGATGAAAAAAAGAGGAAGCAGCTTCTAAGAAGTTGGGCATTGAACTGGTGGGACTTCACCGTGCAGCCTATAGATGATATTTGTAATTATTATGGCACGAAGGTGAACATTTTGGAGTTACTTTGCAATCTGTATTCATGCTTATTTCCACTGCTATTTGTGTCCATGTTCTCCACAATGCACAATTCTCAACTTGCTTAACACTGACTAGCATAATGTCAACAATAGATAGCTTCCTATTTTGCGTTTCTTGGGATGTACACAAAATGGATGCTTTTTCCAGCTGCGTTTGGACTTACAGTGCAGTTAGTGGATTTTGGGTAGGTCAATCCCACTTTCTGTGCCCGTTACTGTCAGTTTCTTTTAGTTTTGATTCTGATTCTGAACAGGCTCTTATATATTCTTCCAGGTCATTGCAGTTGTTTGTCCTTTCTGCTTTCTTCATAAGCATAGTTTCTTGGGCTGTGTTATTTTTGCAATTCTGGAAGCGTAAAAACTCCGCGCTTCTTGTCAGGTGACACATTCCACATGATTTTTCCATTTGTTTTTTTCAATCTTCCATTGAAAGTTATTCGGATTGACATCTTTTTTGTCGTATTCCACTGCCTGGAGTACAGGTGGCAGATGAATTATCCGGCTGGTGTAGACAATGGTTCTAAATTGTTGGAAGGTGAATGGTATCAGTTCCAGTCCCCTGTGGAACTCATGAATAAACAGGGGGCTGACAAAACTGATAAACCAAGAGGGAAAGAAGCATTTCAAAGAGAGGAATGGCTTGGTCATTTCATGAGATTCAGAAATGATGCCATGATTATACTGAGCATTATATGTCTCCAGCTGCCTTTTGAATTGGCTTTCGCTCATGTCTATGAGGTTTTGAGGTCTGATATATCAAAGTAAGCAACTTGATAATCTTCTTAACCCATTGCATTAAAGTACTTTGTCCAGAACTACATGTTTTATCTATATGTACATGTCATTTTCTTACAAATAAAGTAAGAAAAGAAAAATATACTACTTGCGTATGTCTGAAATCCCAGTGTCTGAGATATCTTCAAGTTGATTGGTTAAGATTCCACGTCAAGTTCCTCTCTTTGGTGTTCATCTTAATGTAAATAAGCCTGGATGTCTTATTTTTAAGTAAACCAGTTCAGTACAGCAAGATGAGTTACCTAATTCTTTGATACTATCGAAGAGATACCAAAATAGATAAAATTTCTTTTTCATTGTTACTCCTTACTTCATCTATTTGATGTCCTATTTTAGTTCATGTTCTGTTAGGGCCTAGAACTGTACCAGATTTGGAACGACTAAGAAGTATTTTTTCTTTGACATTGAAATTCTTCTGACCTCCCACGATGCAGTTTAATTTCATAAAACAACTGCCAATATTTTATTTAACTTTTCTATGTTCGCTCTTGGGGGTTACATATCCTGGCATTCAGATTGCAATCACAAAATGTTGGTCTTAACACCACAGAAAGTAGTAAGTAGTTTTCCTCCAAATATCCAATTTTCTTACCTTGCAAATTTTAGCTGACTTCACAGTGTAAATTAACATAGCTTTATCTGCTCTTAATTCAGTTTAGCCTGCCACATAAAAAAATAATATGCTTTCTGCTTCTTTCAGGTTTTGTCTGACAGCTGTATACCTCTTCACCATTCAGTACTTTAATAAAATTGGTGGAAAGATATCAGTGAAGCTTGTAAAATATGAGAACAACAAAAACATAGAACGGAGAGCTGACAGCTGGGTTTACAAGGTGGTTATGAGAAACTTATCTTTCTTTAATTTCCCGATTTTTTGTACCTAATTGGGAATTTGCTGTCTTCTGCAGGTCTTTGGTCTGTACTTCATGCAATCCTACATTGGAATCTTCTATCATGCTTTGTTGCACCGCAATATTATGACACTTCGCCAAGTTCTCATTCAACGTCTAATTATATCGGAGGTAGATGGGATCGTTTCTGATTCCTTTCACATATACCATCTGAATCTTTATTTATCTATGTTGTTACTGTGCACCCAGGTGCTGGAGAATATGTTGGAGAACTCTCTACCTTATTTAAAATACAGCTTCAAGAAATATAGAGCTGTGGGGTAAGACTCTTCATTTCAGGTGGTCTGCACCGGATTTTGTTGGAGAGCTAATTTTCTCTGGCTTATTATTGTTTGCTACTTTCTGGTCCATCTGATATGTCCCTTTATGTGAAGAAACAAGAGAAAACGTGAGAAAGGAAGGCCCTCGGAAAAGACACAATACATGTCTAGAGTAGAAAAGGAGTACCTCAAACCTGATTATTCTGCTAGTATTGGAGAGGAGCTTGAAGACGGACTTTTCGATGGTAATTTCATGCCTCCTATTCTTGTTAAAGGTCCTAAATAAGTTCCGATCTTATTGAACACCTTAATAACATGTCCCTGTTTGAATTACTACAACTGTTTTTAAATAACCATAACCAATTGAAACTCTTAATTTTTGCAGATTTTCTGGAATTGGCATTGCAATTTGGGATGATCATGATGTTTGCTTGTGTATTTCCACTTGGTTTTGCCTTTGCTACTTTGGTAATTAATGCACATGGCCTCCCTTTTTTGATATAGTTCACTTCTTTTTTTAACGAGTAAAAAGAAGCCTTATTAAATTTTGCTTTTGCAGAACAACATTACAGAGATACGAACGGATGCACTTAAATTGCTTGCCATGTTAAGAAGGCCCATTCCACGTCCTGATGCAACAATCGGAGCTTGGCTAAACATATTTCAGGTACGTGTTGACCAACCTAACTATTCAACCCTTGCCATCCTTCCTAACTACTCGTTCTTACAATGACTTAACGTCTTGGAATTCAGTTTCTGATTGTCATGTCAATATGTACAAATTGCATCCTCCTCGTTTGCCTATATGATCGTGACGGGCAATGGAAAATATCACCTGGACTTGCTGCTATTCTCATTATGGAGCATGTGCTTTTGCTTATAAAATTTGTATTCTCACGCATTGTTCCAGAGGTATGATTTCTAGCAGCTAGACCAATCTCAGAAATTACATGTACCTTTGTGACTAAAGAGCATTGCTCATTTCTTGCATCTTGAATAGGAGCCGGCGTGGATAAGAGCAAATCGGATGAAGAATGCAACTCATGTACATGATATGTGCTCCAGGCAACTTTTAAGGAGCATTTCTGGAGAAAAAATTAATGCTGAACTAAAAAAAGATGAGTAGTGAATGGGTTGAAGGACTTACGAGTGTCATGTTCCCCTTCTCCTGAAAGCCAAATTTGAAGGTAGATGTGGGAGCATATATGACGATTTTGAGCTGTGTGTAATTGTGCAATGTTTAAATTTCTTGTTAGTGGATTGTAGGTGTCAGTGTAAAGTGCGGTTTTCTTCCTTGGATGTAAAGAAGTTTTGTATTTGGTTGAGTAGCTAGACTAGATACCATCTCACATCATGTATTAATGTTCATCATCATCTCAACGCGAACCCCAGAAATATTAAAGAGAGACAGAGAAAGAGAGGTGAAGGCGTATTTCCTTCGGGTATTCAGTGTTGAATGTGAGCAGTTGTCAGAAAATAAAGAAGCAGAGTGTATTTCGCTTATAATCGTTGACATAAAACTATAAAGGACAAGCAACAGAAGAAACAAAAAGGAAAACCGCTTCCGTAATGTGTGCGGTGGGGGGAATATAATGAGTATGACATTTCATCTGATCCAGTTTCGCACGAAAAGCCATTTGACTTCCTAAAAGGAAAAACGCAAGTTTGCATTAAGTTATTACAGAATAGAGTCCCATGTTTGTACCGAGCAAATTATATACAGAGAAATGGACGATCAAAAGAGAGAACGTTATATACACACCACAGCCTCTTTGGATCTGTACTGTCTCGCTGCATTTATGGTTTAAACCATATTCTCTGCTTAATTTGTTCATCTGTTGCGCTGCTCTTTGATTTTGGCATATATGGCAGAGGGCGCAGCTATCTATTACTGTGCAAACCTTTTAAGCTGTATACACTTTTATTTGACGAGATCTCTCAAACAGTACTCTGCCTGATTTGCTAGAAGAGATGTTGATCAACTTGTTAATGTCTAATTGTTGTATCAACTACTAGGAGAGCTCCCAAAACGGTCACTGACTTGGCGGGCATAAGTGACTACGCTTTTAGCCCATTTCTTGATTTCTTCCTTGAATTTCTTTGAATCGAGATGTTTCAACGACTTCATTCCAGGATCAATTGAGATTTCCATGAAAGAGAAGCAGCGGTTGAAGCGTCCGCGCTTTGCTGCAGCTTCATCGTTGTTGTTCGTAATTTGCTTCCCTTTGCTGCATGAAGCAGCTGGTCTTTTGGGAGTTGAATTCTTTTCCATCAACTGATCCCGTTTATAATTGAGAATAATGTTGTTGTTACCCACTTTTATACCAAAGAAAATGCAATAACAGACGTTTCCAAGCGTATGTAGCAAGGAATAAGCAACAGTATACTTTTCAAAATATTCAGCAGGTGACTTTTGCTACTAGTCAAATGCCCAGGTTGGTAAATGCGTGTTAAATTGGTGTTCGTTTTTCTCAGACGGAAGGTAGAGGTACTCATGTTGTTTTATTTGAGAATGCTTCAACAACGAAAATTTGCTTCTCCTATTTCTTATTGTCTTTAATGAGGAAACTTTGTTACCAACCTTGAAGTGACGGAACTAATATACTAATATTAGGTTCTCTGCACGTTTGGCCTTGTTTGGATTTCTTCCAGTGGCCAACTGTCAAATCAAAAACAAAGCTACTACACAATGAATTCCAATGTCCTAATCTTAAAGTTTCCTTATCAGAAAGGATATGTTGGAGCCCAAAAAGATCAGCAGTTTTCTCTTTGAATTATATACCATCATTTCTTCGTTCTTTATTTAAATAACAGTGGTATCCAAACACTTAGGGCGTACCTCGGCTATGATAACCCCAATTTAGGTTTACGTACATCCCAACGACCATATTTGTTCAATTTATCTCTTTCAACTTGAATTCCATAAACATAAGCAGGAGGAGAGGGATACGTTGATCTTCCAGAGGTAGAGGTAGAGCACGCCGGGCTTTGAACCCAAATACATACTTACAATATAAGTAAACACCTTTTTTTAGGGTAATCCCGAAAACAGATCCAGTGAATACAGGATGGGGCCGGTAGCTCAGAGGATTAGAGCACGTGGCTACGAACCACGGTATCGGGGTTTTCATCCAAGTTAGATGGATAAAATAATGTTACTGCCTTCCGACAGTATTAGTAGGGAGAAAACCTACAGTGTAAAGTAGTTTCTCCTAGAATACCCGGTACTAAAAGCCCGTGTAATCATTGCGCGGGCATCCTATTTGGTCGCCCTCATTTAATCTATACCCGCTTTTTTAAAAACTTTTAACTTGTACTCATTTTTTAAATAACTTCAGCTCCCTTTCCCTCGCTGAGCTGAAGTTCGCCAGTTAAGCTGAAGTTCGTCAGTTATAAAGACAACTTCAGCATACGGGGATGAAGTTCCCCAGTTACAAAGACAAAACTTCAGCTCTATTTTTGTAACTAGAGCTGAAGTTTCCCAGTTACGAGCTTCTTATAAAGACAAAAACCTCAGCATACGGGGCTGAAGTTCCCCAGTTACAAAGACAAAACTTCAGCTCTTCCCCAGTTACAAAGACAAAAACTTCAGCTCTAGAGCTGAAGTTTTTGTCTTTGTAACTAGGGAACTTAAGCCCCGTATGCTGAAGTTTTTGTCTTTATAACTGGGTAGGGGCTGAATGACCCCAGTTACAAAGACAAAAACTTCAGCTCTAGAGCTGAAGCTCCCCATTTACTAGAGCTGAAGTTCCCCAGTTAGAAAGACAAAAACTTCAGCTCTTAAAGACAAGAAGTTCGCATGCTACTTCAGGCCCGTCTACTAAAATGCTGAAGTTTTGCGTGATTGTCTTTGCTACTTCAGCCCCGTATGCTTAAGTTATGAGCAAAAGCGGATACTGATGCCATTTTTTTTACAAAGCGAGTATAAGTTAAAACGTGACACAAAAAGTGGGTACGAATGCAAAAGTTGGACGTAAAAAAAAAATTCCTTTTTTTCAAAAAAGAATTAATTTTTTTCTAAATCAACATTTGTTCATAAAATTTTCAATAAATTTTTGAAAATTTGAAAAACTCCAAAACACAATTTTTCAAAATTTTCACTCAAATCACCCACAAAACTTCAAAAACAACCCAAACTGAAACTTATGTCCAAACACAACTCTAATTTTCAAATATCATTTTCACTTGAAAAATATTTATGTCCATACGCCTACTAAGGTTGTAGTACTTTAGATAAGTAGTCCAAATTATAAAGTTGAATTCTAAAATTTAGACTAGGTGATCTTTCAAACATCGAATTATTCTAATTTTAGAAGTAACCAGCTTCTAAATACAAGACTGACAAAAGGGGCTGTTTGAGCAAATCAGCCATAAACATGCCAATCTCTCCATAACATAATCCAAAAGTTCCAAATCATAAAAAACCGAACAATATCTATAGGGGAAAAAATTTAGTCCTCCCCGCAACCTTTTTGATTTACTGCAAAATGACGATATCATTTGCTTAGCCTGGCCCATCCTTCTAATTTAAACAATGTAAACTTCCTCAGCCTGAGAGATTATCATACATTCACCCTACATTCATTTCATCTCAATAATGTAAAAAATTACAAAAGATGCAACAGATAAATATAACTACGCAAAAGGAAGTGACGTGCATTTATAATGCCCCAAGTCCAAGACACCATACATTAACGTAAATTATCTCTTTAAACTGATAAAGGATGCCAATAGTTGCTCAAGAGTCAAAGCTAGAGAAACATTGTTCTTGCCAATAGCTACCTCAGAAAGTAATATAAGATAAAAGCCAAACACAAAAATTTGGTACTTAGACCATGCGTTGCAAGTCACACGCCATAGCATTTTCTAGCATGAAGTCTTACGCCTGCCTGTTCTTCTTCTTAACACCTGACTTGGCAACCTTGAGACTCCTGTTCACGGCACTCAACCTTGCAAGGGCTGCCTTCTTCAGATCTGGCCTGTAGTAGTTGTCTGCAACCTGTATAGTTAACTATGTTAAATATCTTCATACAAAAATGTGAAAATAGATAAGGTTGATATAACTACTTAACAAAGACAAAATTAGTGTTAAGAAGTATTTCCCAGAAGTAAACTATGGAAAAGCTTAACTAATGCAATACAGTAAGAACAGACTACAAAATTGGAAAAGACATAATGTGACAGATTAACAATGAGAAAAACCTTGGCAGATGAAATTCTTACAAGTATCTCCCAAGAAAATTAAAGACAAATGGGAAAGAAAAATAACAACTCAGTCAAAATGATTCATGTGCAGTCTACATATGGATGCTTGACAAAAGAAAACTAATTCTCGAAGCTAAAAACCAACCATTACTTAAAACAAAGCAACTACCACATTATTTAACAGGACATCAATATTAGTATCCAGAAGTATTCACCAGAAGTGATCTCCAGAAAACCTTAACTCATGGAATACAGCAGGAACAGAGAACTAGCAACTAACACACGAGAAGGCATAATGTAAAAGAAATGTACCAAAGGGAAACCCCTGATAAATTAACCTCTTTTAAATATATCTCCAAAGAAAAAATGCAAAGGCAAATGCAAGAGAGCAATAGCAACTTATCACAATGTGGTACTACTGTCTTTATTCCACATATAGACCCTGACGACCTATTTGGTTTGGACGACTCAATCGAACACTTCAAATAACCAAAATAGTCTATAAGGCACTACATAAAAAAATAACTAATTCTCAAAGCTAACCAACCATTACTTCAACAAACGTGACTATTATCAATGACTTATATTAATTCAAGGGCGTAGACTCTAAATGATCAGAATAATACACAATCCAAACACATAAAACCCCTAAACATTAATAAAAAGTGCAATGACAGATGCTGGGAAAAAAAGTTAAACCTCAAAACTATGAAGGTAAGAGATCTTAATACATCTCTGTAACTAAGGGATTGGCTCCTTAAAATGAGCCTATATTAAGATCATAACATAGGAAGAAGACAACAATAACCCATTATCAACATGTCGTAGTGACATAGTCAAAGCCTTAAAGGAAACCAAACAAATACTGGTTACAAGAACTGAGCACATACAATTTTGAGGCGGCACACAAACAGAGAAGCTACCGAAATTTGATTTGATGACAAACATTGCAAAGATACTAAGTCACCATAATGCTGTTTAGCTACAAACAATGACATAGCAAATACTCCAGGGAAACAAACCTGGTTGGTTACAGCCTTGGCCATTCTGCGGAATTCCTTCTTCATCACAGATTTGTTCAGCAAAGTTGAAGGCTTGTTTTGCTTCTTGGTCTTCGATGTTGCAAGCAACACAGACTTATCTTTCCCCTCGGCCTGGATAGTCACAGTTTTCTTGTTTGCTAGGCCTAAACAATCATAACACCGTAAAAAAAAATTCATCTCACCTTAATAACCCATGCCAAATATGTAACAACAATCCAAACAAGCTGTAAATTAAGCAAACCTTTCCACAACTATAAACAGTACCAAACATGACAGACCTCAACATTTAGTTAAAAAAACAAATGTGTACACTTATAAAATCCTAAATAACATTCGCACGACATATGACAAATAGCATGTAAACTATAAAGCAATAGACAATTTTACCGGATTGGAATCAGACGAAACAAAATCCTGATCTATAAAAGCAATTAGACAATTTTAAGAGGTACAAATATAAGGGGACTAACCAGAGTGTTTGTAAGAGTGAAGGTTGTAAAGATTGTTAGGTTCTTTGCTGAAGACAACACCGGCGGTACCATTGCCGAACTCCTTAACCAAAAAGGAGTTGTTTTTCTTCACGATCTCCCATACTAATTGCCCTGGAACTGTTGTCATTTCCACTAACTGAGAGCAAATGGGATTCCTAGGGTTTTGCTTTGACGGCGGGTAGAGGAAGATGATGAGAGCTTAAGATCGCAAAAAGTGTGTAAATTTTCCTTAATATATTGGCATCTAAAACCCTAGGCAAGGAATTGGGACGGGCCTGAACAATTGAAATTACGGAAATGGCCCATTTCTCTTTCATTTTCTATCACGTGTAAACGTCCGAAAGAAATTATTTTAGTCCAAACTTAAGGTCATTTATGAGAATCAAATCTTTAACTATGTTTAGGGGTGGCAAACGGGTCGAATATGAGCGGGTTGAAATTGAACAATACAAAAACGGATAATTGTCCGGTCCGACTCATATTTAATACAGATAAAAAAATAGATAAATCAGCGGATAATATGGATATACATATTTTCATGACTTCTTGAATATGATCACTTTTGGGAGAATTCATAGTCTCCCAAACTTGAGAAACTTTCAATTTTAGGCTTTACAAATATAAAATTTAAACCCATTAATTATGTAAAAATTTCACGGAGCGCTATTTGGTCGCCCCTATTTAACATATACCCACTGTTTAAAAAAATTTTAACTTGTACCCACCGTTTAAACAACTTCAGCTTCTCCTTCGTTTTCTGAATACTGAAGATTGAGATATTGTTATGCATTCTAGCCTAATGATTCATATATATCTTGTTTGTCCCATATGTTCAGTTTGGTCTATTCATAATAATTTAACCTCTTTGATATTTTAGTTTTACAGGCACATTGATTTTTGGTTCTAATTTATCTGTAGTAACTTGTTTTCATGTCGAAAATATTTTTCATTCTTCAATCTTTGAAATAACAGCATCAATCACTGCTAATCATGGTATAATTTAAATTCATTGTTGTTTTAGAACTTCAGCTCTAAGAATTCTGAAGTTCATCAAATATAAAAAAACTTCAGCTCCTACAATGCTAAGTTCAGCAAATACAAAACAAACTTCAGCCTTGAAGTTCATCACAAGCATAACAAAGTTTCAGTTAAAACATGCTGAAGTTCAGCAAATACAGAACAAAGTTTCAGCTAAAACATACTGAAGTTTAGCAAATACAGAACAAAGTTTCAGCTACTAGAATGCTGAAGTTCAGCAATTACAAACAAAGTTTCAGCTACTAAAATGTTGAAGTTCAGCAATTACAAACAAAAACTTAAGCCAACACATGTTGTTGTTTTATTGAACTGAAGTATTGAAGTTTACGTGATTGCCTTTGCAAGTCAGGCCAACTCCATGCAAAAATATCTGAAGTTTTGCTCCACTTCAGGCAAAAAAATTTGCTACTTCAGGCCCGTATGACTGAAGTTACGCGAAAAGTGAATAACTATTTTTATTTACCTATTTTGCCATCACTAATTATGGTATATTAAGTAAAAAGAAGAAAAAAGAAAAAGAAGGTAAGAGGAGGAAGTGTCTATGCAACACTTGCGATGCATATTTAAGGGAATCTAATATTAATTTATTATTTTTAATTGATTGTCAGTGTTGTCTAGATCAACTTGGACATACCACATACCTCAATAATTAGTTACCTCTCACTAACACAAGTACTAATATTAAGATCTTTTCATTTAATATTGCTACTCGTTAATAATCCGTTAAAAGTGTGAATTATGATCTACTCTAATTTGTTTGGTATACCGAGGGTGTAGAGGTTGAAATTAAAATAAAATATTAATAGGTAGTTGCTCTTTTCTATAAAAATGGTAATATTAGTCTGGTATTTTACTTATTCTTAGATTGCTATTACTATCTCTATTTTATTTTATATTTCTATTACTATCTCTATTTTATTTTATATTTCGCTTCAGTTTTCTTAGTATATTGCTATTGTTAATATTTGTTGTTACTGGTAATGTATGTGTACACACTATATTCCCCAAACCTTATTTGTGAAATTCACCCCCCCCCCCCCCCCCTAAATACCAGTGGTATTAGTATTAGTCTGATATTTTTCTTATTTTTTTTATTATTTTAACTTCATTCTTAGTATCTTGCTATTGTTACTACTTGTTGTTATTGGTCAGGTATGTGTATACACTATCTTCTTCATACCCCACTTGTGGGATTCAGAGGCGGAGCTAGGATTTGAAGCTTATGGGTTCGGAATTTTATATTCCTTTTAAGTTAGTGGTTCCAAATTAATAATTTGAACAAATACAACGGATTTCTTAAGACAAATACCGAATTTGGACAAATGCTACTGGGTTCGGCTCAACCCGTAACCAAAATGCTAGCTCCGCCCCAAATGGGATTTCACTGAGTTTGTTATTGTCATCCTCGATTTTGGATGTCTAGGGGGATAAACAGTTCTCTGTATTTGCTAAAAAAGAAAGTACTTAAAAGTATGACCTCATTACAGTTCCTATCGCCAAAGGAGAAGAAAACTCCAAAGAGATATGACCTATATCATCGTGAAATTGCAACTACAAACCCGGTTCTCAAAATCATCCGCATTTCTCCTTTGCAATTGCAAATGCAGCTACACATTAGTAACATTATCACAAGCAATTGTGATGCAGCTACACGTTACTAACATTATCACATGCAATCTAGTGAGGCAAGTAAATTCACATAACTTTAAAGAAGTTCCAGTTGATCCAAAACTGAATTCCATGTGTTGCAATCTACATACAAATGACATAACATGACCATCTCACCACATAGAAGTGGCATTGCTTCCTGCACTGAGAATGTCCCTTTCCCAGCACTTGAAATTCCTCCTCCTGCACCAGACTAGCATCTCATGTGCCAGAAGCTCCGCGCTTTTTCATTCTCAAAAATGAGGCTAAGTTCTCAACGTCTCAAAATACAAAATAAATAGAAGGGGAAGAATTGATGCACTGAAGTAGCCAGTGCAATCTGTACCATAAATATAAAAAGCATAAAGTTATTAACCCTCTAAATCAAAGTCGAAAAATTGAACCAATCCTAATCAGACCACCATTTTTACACCTCAACTAACGTTACATTATATACACCAGACAAAGCAGCCAATCAGCAGAGTTCCCCCAGCACCACATTTTCCAAAACGGTGATCACACCCTGTTATTGTACAAAAAAGACAACTCGAGAACCCAGACTCGGCTGCTAAAAATCAGAACTCCTACAGAACAAATCCTCATAGTCCACTACTCTGGCCTTTCTGGTCAATGGAGCATCATTCAACAGATGCTTGGTACAATAGAACGGTGGGCAGGTCGTACTGAGCTATTTAATGCTTCATTTATCCTACTGAACACTATTTTCAGGGGGACACAAGCTACTGCAGGGCCTTTAAGCTTCTCTACTACAGGTTTCTTCTCTTTATTTTGTTGGTGAGAACCTGTTAAGGAAGACAATTTTCTAATCTTCTTTGAAAGGAGGCCGTTTTTCCTTGTCTTGGGTGACTTAGTTGGTGAGCCACGAGGTTGCACCATGCGATGCCTAGTAGATATCCTGCCCGCCAAACTTGGCTTGGATTCATAATCCATATCCGCACCTTGCAAAGCTGAGCTGTTCTCACTGTGATCCTCATCCAAGTCATAGCTGCTGCTATAGCACTCAGATCCACTGACTAGCAGATTATCACAAAAGCCATCATCCAAGACTTCAACTGTGAGAGGGTGACCTATGATAGGCTGACCATTCAATTTGCTCATTAGAGAGATATATGGAACATGCTGTGGACGATAGCTGGCTTTGACCTCAAGATTAACATCATACAGTGAAGAATCAGCTATGTGGTGCCTAAGAGAAAAATCTGATGACTCATACTTGGGGTTAACTGTATATCGAGACTGGCGATAGGGTAGCAACCTTTGGGGAGCTAGCAGCTCAGCTGTTGGCCCCTTCATACAAGCTTCTCTGAGAGAAACATTCCTGCTCCAACCTCGCAACTCATCCACTATGGATCTTGTTTGGGACTGAGGCGTAGTTGTTGCTGGTCTCGACTTTAAACTATATGTCAAACTCTCTGAAGCATGGGAACCACCAGTATTATAGCAACCGACTTTCCGACCTGGAGAAAGAGGGAATGCATCAAGATCCATAGCAGTCAAATATACATTTGATTCATCTTTTAAGTCAACGTGTTTTACAGAATCTTTCTTTGTAAATCTTACTTGTCTGCCTTGAATTCCTCTTTCCTTTCGACTGCCACTTTGAAGTTCCTTTCTCCATCCTCTGGCTGAAACACTGGAAATCGTCACTACCAGAACTAGTAGAGTCTGAGTCATCAAGCTCCTCACTCCCAAACGAAATAGCTTCAACTTGGCTGCCCTGGCTAGACTGTGCCCCAACACCACCTTGAGCCTTCTGAGATGTACAAGACATAATAGGAGACAAGCCTGTGTGGAGAAATAAAGAACATCAGCATACACAAATAACAAGAACAACAATCCAATGGGGAAAAGGCAGACAGAGATAGATCAGACAGCAGAAGAGCAACCATGTTAATCAGAAACAAAAAAACCGGTAAAAGGAAGAATAAACAGCAGAAGAAAAGCTTTTTTAATATAACTGCTTCACAAATCATTGGTGAAAAAGCTACTAGAGACTCATAACATTGATAAGAGAAGAAATTGAAGACAAATTCACGTACAAAGAAGTGTCATGACAAGTTCACCCACTGAAAAGGTATCCTCAATACAAATCGTCAAATCCACAGAAAAGTATTTTTTTTAGGAACAGTTGCATTAGAAAATAAGTTCTTAATCCAAGTTCGACAATGAGAGTTTAGAAATTTTTCTAGAGTGAGCTTTAAGAAGTCCAAGACAGGCGGGGGCTGGTGTATAAGGTTTTGTATATAACACATTGCAGTGTCATGAGAAAACATGACACAGAAATGGGTGCTTCTACTAATTAATCTGACTCAGCCACAAACCCCAACATGAAGTAGAGAAGTGAGAGAGTCCCACTCTAAGTTAAAACTCTTATAATGCAAACCAACTGCGAAGTTAAGGGGAATGATTCACCAAAACTACCACAATCAAAATCTACCAATTCAAATCACTTAAACTAAGTCGTGTCTTATGCCTAAGAACAAAGACCAATGAGGCTTCCATGAGTCCATAACCAAAGGGAAGGGAAATCATGTTGCATATATGCTCTTCTAAACCATATTATGCAGTATGCACAGAGGTTATCCACCCTAAGATTCCAAGGTTCTACACCGCGTTTTTTAACAATTAATGCATCAGTTGCCAAATATATTTACTGTTTTAAGTATCGTCCACTTAAAGACAGACCCATTGGAGTCGAGGCACATGCCTTATGTGCTCACAGAATGGAATACTAGAGGATTGGCCCTGGAAACATGTCCGGAGGACCAGAATGTCACTCAAAATAGCATGCCTCACATGGACTGCCCTCAATGAAGCTGCTTTAACACAAGACAATCTTAGCAGAAGGAGCATTACTCTAGTCAACAGATGCTATATGTGCCAACAGAGATTAGAAAGTGTTAACCATCTGTTTCTTGATTGCCCGGTCACTGCTGATATTTGGAACTTCTTCCTATCCATATTTGGTATATAACTTGGATCATGCCTCACACCATCAATGAAGTCTATATTAGCTGGTTTTTTGGGAGAGTTGACAAAGCCATCAAAAGAATATGGAGAATGATCCCAGCAGTCATATTTTGGATTGTTTGGAATGAAAGAAATGCAAGATGTTTTGATGGAATATCAAGTTATCAACTCCAACATATTCCCTAAAGCTTAGATGTTTAGTTAGTTTGTTCAGTTGGAACTTTCTTTTCCCAGGGTTGACACTTTATTGGATTTAGTTAGCTCCCTGGTTCTAGCATAGGTACTCTTGTACTGGAGCTTACAATGTTTTGTCTTTTGTATGGGAGCTAACACAATTTCTGTCTTTTGTAATTTGGCATCAGGATCAATGATATTATCTTACTTCATAAATAAATAAAAAGAACCTTCGCGCCTACACTATACCACCACCTAAGCATTGCCAAATGGACAACCTAGCTTTAACTGAGTGCTAAGCACACCTCAAATGGGCCTTTAATAACACTGCCACTACAATGAAATCTTAAACAGTACAATGCAAAGAAATTTCTGTTAATGCACATGAATACCTGCAGAATGCTTCCCTTCTGTAACTAAAGGCACATCAAACAACCTGTCAGAAGAGCCATTCCCAGACAACCCCAAAATGCTGGAAATTTCACTCTCTTTCTGTTTGCATTTAACAAGGGAAGAACCATGAGCGTAGCCGAATGCATCCAATGGTTTCCCATTCCCACAAGTAACTGCGATATTATCTGTGTCGTTATTGAGTACAGTAGGGGAATTTTTCCCAGACTCTATAGACTGTAACCCATAAACTTTGCTTTCAGACACCCCTACGAGAGTAGAGCCAGTTGGACTAGGAAGTTGTTCACACATTATAGGAACAGACACCATTGCTGTACTCTCCAAAACCTTTGTCAAGGGTCGGCGACGGTTCTTTCTCTTTAAAAAATCATGAACATGTGCCACCTGAGATCTCTTCCTTTTCAGAGATGACACCACACCCATCCCCAGGTCATCAAGTCCTTTCATGCGCTTACTTCCCTCAGTTCCATCATCCTCTGAGTCGTTTGGTGTTCTCCTCCGTCTCCCACACACAGGTTTCTCATTAGAAGCAACTACATGATTTGGCGCCTCAAATGATACACCAGATTGAGATAATTCTTGAGCAGAATTTGAATTATCTTCTGAACTAGTCAGTTCCTCATCTAAATCCTTAGCATCTTCAAGAGGATTAGATGAAGTATGTGAGTCTTCCATCGTATGATGCTCTCCATCTTCTTTATCTATTCTTGAGAAAAAATTTGGATGGTCTTTCCCAAGACGAGCACTTTCAATCTCTAGAGCATGAATAATGGCATCCTCTCTTCGAGCATATTTGACAGCCTTTCTTGAAGAGTTAGCAGCAGCAGCCTTAGCTTTCTCAATACATTCATCATACTCCCCACAACGAAAGGCTTTCACCCGCTTTGATTTTTCAAGATTATACCAGTCCCTGAAACAGAAGCAAATATTAGACATTTTTCCAAGAATCGAGGTAAAAGGAAAAGGAAAATATTCACTTCCACCGTTGGTACACTCCTCAAAAAGGGAGGGCAAAATGGGACGAGCAAGAAAAAACAAGTCCATATAAAAGAGAACAAAGATGACAAATACTGCTATTAGAGAAAGTAAAACACATGACTGAAAAGGAACACCATATATCTGCGGAAGTATTAGCAGGTTAAATGATAGCAAGGAAACTAATGCCAACTTTTCTTGGCAGCCCAATAATTAACAAGGAAAGTAATGTCTCCGTAACTGGGAGAAACGGGTGCAACTACAAAAAGGACTAAGATGCTTTTAGTATCCAACAAGAAGTAGAGAACTTTGAGCCAATTGAACCAATTTTAATTTGCGAGGAACGTGTAGAACTGGATTCTGCAACAGAAACAATCAGAAGCAAAAATGGCTCTGAATGACTTCTGTCCATGATGCCACTGAGCTAAAACCGCAATTCGGAAACATATAGTAATCCTAGCTAGCTTTAAAACTCAACTTCTGCCCATAGAAGGAAGATTCCCCATATTGACAAATAAAATCCTGCACGTCACATACAGATATGAAAAAAATGCTTACAACACTAGCAAAAGTCAAGAATCAACATTGTTACTTGACAATTGCCAATAAACACCTGAAAATATCGATCTCACGGCTTACATTATACTTTTCAAAGCCAAAAACAGTTGTGCGTACTACATAAATGGCACAAGCAGTATAGACCAGTTCACAACAAAGAAAATACCATAAGAAAGCTAAATGAAATACTAAAACATTGAGTAATAGAAGCAGATCGAGTTGCCTAACATTCCAAAAGTCTGAACGCCTCTCCACAAGAATTAGTAAGACCTAACCGTAAGTTATTCTGTAGGTTTCATAATTTAACTGTCAGAAGGAGTTCACACAATTTCTTGTTTCACGACATGGTAATTAGGTTCGTTAGCTTAGTTCTAATATGGGTGGAAAGTAAATTGACACACACTACGTCTAATATTTTTGTTCCAAAACGGACACTACAAGTCTATAACTATGCGACTTCTGTGCACGAGGAACCTTAGCAGCTACAGGAATGAATGAACCACACACTCGCGAACTCCTTCCCTTCAACCAACTCTAGAACACGAATTCTCCATTCATTTTAATTTTACTTCATCGTCAAAAATTTAATCCTTCTGATCCAAATTATCTGTCTTTTTAGGTTTTTGCATATTCCTATCCAAATCCTAAGCACATAAAGCATCAACCTAGCTCCACAGAGGAATCTAATGTCTTTTTTATCCATTTTTGACAAGTTTGGGAGTGGGAACTATAATTAGGATTAATGGGAGAGACTGCTAACAATCTCCACTTCAAACAAAATAGCAAGGAGAAAGTCTCCTACTTGAAGGAACACCACATAATAAGATAAATAAATAAGGCACCCAAGGGTGTGGCCTGGCGGTTAATGAAGAGGGTTGAGAACCATGAGGTCTGAGGTTCAAATTCCAACACCAAGACAATCCCGTGTGAATAAGTAGAGGTGCGCGCAAGCTGGCCATAACACCATAGCTATAAGGAAAAAGATAAATAAATAAGACAAAGGCCGTGAAAACAAGAACTTACACACTGGCATCTTCTCTGCCAAGGAGCTTAACAGGAGTGCCTGATCTTGGTGAAACAGAACAACTCTGAGGCAACTCATCTGGGCCCAAAATCCGACCAGGCCACCACGACCCATTTCGTCTGCGGACCCACACCAGCCCACCCACCGACGCATCAATGGCTTTGGCACTTGACTCACCCGAACTCCCCATTTCCTCTTCAAAGAATGCAGGGGATAAAATAGCAAAAAATCCCCAAATTCAGTCAATCCACAGCATTACTCCTCAGCATCCAAAAACCCCTAAAAAATCACCTCTTTTTTCCTGTCATAAAAAAATCCACATAGCTTTTTAAACCACAGAACAAACAAAAAACAGTTTAAATTAACGGATTTTTCAGAAAGAATTGAACCTTCACATGCAACAAAAAAAGCCCAGGTATACAAAGCATTAAACAAAAAATCTCCAAAAAAAAACAAGGAAAGATAACAAAATAAAACAGATTGAAGGGTTTATGCGAGAGACAGATAGATCTAGCTGAAAAAAACAACAATGAAAAAACTTCTTCGGTTATGAATAGGATTTTTGTTCCTTATTTTCCCGAAACTATATATTTAAAATAAACAAAACCCACCTCCCTATTTATTTGGATTTTAAAGTCCTTGTGTATTTTCTTGTTTCACTCTGGAGGACATTGAGATTTTAGTTCCAGAGAAAGGGTACAAGAAAAAGGAGAGTGAGGTGTCCGCCGCAGAGGAGAAGTTGATGAACAATGGCAGTAGAAAAAGAGTGGCTTCTCTTTACGAACAAAAATAAAAAGATCCAACGTACCCTTTTGAGTATCTTCCTTTATTTCCAAAACAGAGAAAGAGAGAACCGTCTTCACACGCACACACAAACGAAAGAGAGCGAGAGAGAGAGAGAGAGAGAGAGACAGAGTTTTTTTTTTTTCTTTTTTTCTTGTGTGGATTAATATTTCGTAATTTATTTTGGAGTTTGGGGCAGAGGTGATAGATAATAAACAGAAAAGGCAAAAAAAAAAAGTGTTGTGATTCAGCATTGACAGGAAGTACGCTAAGATATCTACACCTCTTTACTGTGTATCTCTTCGTGGGCCCCACTTTTATTTCAAGAAAACGTGCCCTTTATTTTGTCATAATTGCAATAACTTCCCATGTGAAATGAGTAAATTGTTACTTTAACCCTTAATTTGAGGCATTGATGATGGGACTTAGGGGACGTTTAGTACGAGTTATAAGAAGGTATAGTGCTGGTATAAAAATTTATTACCATCTTAATACTTTATTTGGTTAGTAATCCTGATATAAGTTATTCCGAAATTAAAATTAGTATCAGGATAACTTATATCTCGTAGAGGGTGGGATAATTAGTGTCATGATAACTTATATCTTCTTCTTAGAAATTATGTCATTGTCATTTTTAATGCAACATATCAAACAGTGGATACAAAATAATACTAGGATAACTAATCTCAGCATAATTTATCCCAGCATAAACCGTATTTAAACCAAACAACATCGTATCGGTTGAACTCAAATTTGAGGCATTAATCACCCACCTTCTTCTAATTGAAACACTAGATTTTGAGCCAAACGCTTTTATACTTTAGAATATTTTAGCAAAATTCAATACAAGCGACATAAGTTGAAGTAAAAATATGTGAAAGGAACATGAAAGGTAAAGCATATTGAGTCTTAAAATATTACGTTATGAGTACGTAAATTTTTAATTTATTCTTTCACTATTGTTATTATTATTGTTAACAAGGACTTTCGTACTTATAATATAACTTATTTTTTAATTTAATAATTAATTACATCCACTAATTATTAGATGAATCTTTTCCTTGCCAAAAAAAGAGGGACCTAATCTCTCATTCCAAAGCATCGTCAATTTAGACTTTTAGAATCTAAATGTTAAGTTTTGATCATACTTTTGATTTTTTTCTAAAAAAAATTCTTGAAATAAAAAGAAATTTACAATATGCTATTGCTTAATATTGCTTTTGAAATGTTTTGAAGTAAAGAATTAATGTATTATGATTTAAATTCGTCGATAGATAAATGGCTCTTCAAAAAGTCAATAGTACCATCATAAATTGACAGAGAGAGGATTTTGTCAATAAATTAGGTGAGATGCTATATAATAGTGCAAATCATATGGACTTAAGTGCCACCGAAAGAAACTACAAGGAGGTTTTGATAATTACAAAGAATTGACTCTAGCAGCCTTTGAGATAAACGGCTCTGATTAATCAAGATCATTGTTATAATTAAATGGATGGATTCATTTGACTGAAATTCAAATACGACGGCGTAGCCTACTATTTGGTCCTCTTGTGGTAGAGCTCTTTTAGGTTTTCTTCTACAGCTTTGTACCCAATTTTATTTGCTATTTCTGATCGCGAAGCAAGAGCAAACGAGAAATTCATTAAAGAGCAACCATGACAGGTAATTTCATTAAAAGATTTGATTTTTCCCACAAATTTCAGCTAATCGATCCTCAATGTCTTGATATTTCTATTCAATGAATGAGCTGCTCCTTTATAAATGAAAGATTTTAGTATCTGAGATATTCCACTACTCTTTTGATTCATTTAATAGCAACGATGGCAGGCAATTTCCCTAAAAGATTTCATTTTTCCTACAATTTTGAGCTTATTGACTATAATTGGGCTTTTCAAATTAAGATTGTGTATGGCCAAATTTTATCTGTTCAGATAAGAAGTAAAAAACAATAAAAATGGATTCTTGATTTAATTTGGCTATGAATTTACTCTTCTGACAGACCCTGAGGTTATGCCAGACATATGTTATGCTGGTTTTGCATATATTGGTTTATCTACAATTGACTTGAATTCATTGAGTGCGATCACTATAATTATATCTGTCTTATTAGAACTTTGGACTAGACTATGCACAGGAACAAGAGATGGAAATCGAGGCGTTGGAAGCAATTCTTATGGATGAATTCAAAGGTTTATGACTATCCTTGATGATTCAATTTCTATATTCTTTCGTCTTTGTTGTTGAATCTCATCAGATAACTTTATTGTGGGTTTCTACCAGAAATTCACTCCAGTGAAAGTGGGCTAAACACTTCAAATCGATGCTTCCAAATTACTATTACTCCTCAGGTACATGGCAATCTTTGCAATAGTTTATTACTTGACTATTGAGATAGTTGATGAATAGACTAATGTAGTGCATAGTGCCGGAGTTATTTTATAAGTAATCGATCTTTTGTTTGGCACCCTTGTCTATTATGGCACTAGCTCAAAGGAACCAGACATCTCGTGTTCCTTCATTAGTGGGATTCATACTTTTTTAATTACTAATATCATACTTCTTACAATGTTTCTTTTTCAATAGGAGGATGATGAAGAATCTACATATTCATCAGGTTTTTCTATTTGTCTCACAGTTATTTCCTCTACAGCTCTCTTGTCTAATGCTTTCTATTTAAGTATATGAACTCCTGCTAACAATAATTGCTACCAAATTGTTGCTGCAGTTCGACTAGCTTTAATATTCTCACACACAGAAAAATATCCCGATGAACCTCCACTTTTGAACGTCTCAAGGTAATTTTACCCTTCCACTAGGATACGCCATCCCAGGACCTGTAGTGTTTTCCTTGTTTTGGGTTATGAATACTGCATAACAGAGGGAAATATCCTTGTGCAGTTTTGTTGCTTGTAAGTCGAATTAGATTCTTACCCGTAGTTCAACATATCACAAATCGCATGTCTTTTATGTAGTTTCTTTGCGAAAATGACAAGCAGTAAAGCTAAATAATCAAAGACGAAGACCTCAAATTTTAATGTGGTTCAGCAAGCTTATATCCATAAGTGAGTGATTTGTGCACTTAAACGGTTTACAAGCTTCTCTAATATTCTTAAACTGCAGATCTGTTAGTAGCACTCATTCTTCTATCAATATAACATGAGGTGCCTAGTAGCTACATTAATTTTGCTTTAATATTGTGATGTGATACAAACAACTTTGTGCAACTGATACATTTAGAGATCTCTCTTGTTTTTTCAGTTTAAAAGGAATTCAATCTGGAGATCTTAAAATCTTGAAAGAGAAGCTTGAACAAGAGGTATGTTTTCAAGCCCAAATCGTATGCAATACGCCCCTGAGGTTGTTTTCTTAAAAATATTGTTTCCTCTGCCAGTTGAAGAATTTGGCCAATTATTGTGGCAGTGACTCTGACTCTACCCGCTACCCCCTATACCCAAAATGAAGCCCACATTCTCTCTGTCTTTGCTGTCTTTAACATTTAGCTACTGGTGTGGAATGATTTATAGAAACTGACTAGCGTTGTTCTTTTATCTAAATCATGCACTTGTTTTTTATGCCATACTTCTTCTCTGAATGCTCGCATTCGCAGGCTGTTGAAAATCTTGGCATGGCCATGGTCTACACATTGGTCACATCAGCTAAAGACTGGCTATCTGAAAGATTTGCTGAAGAAACAGGAGTCGGAGATGCTGAAGATGATGAAGCCAAAAAAGAGGAAGTATGTTATTTGTCCTGATTGAGCTGTTGCATGTGAATCAGCTTTCATTAACTGCAAAATTGGGAAGTCATAAATCTAAGATTCTTGTGATTTTGACTCATGAATCGTGAATTTCCCACAGCTTCTATTGAGCAGACAAAACTAGGTTGCTTTAGTATGATTTTGATAACTTATCCACTTAATAGGAAAAGGAAGGGGGAGGGTGGGGTTGGGGGGTGAGGGTTGGATAAAGGAAGAAAAGGCATGTTCTCTTCTGATGGTACTTGGGATCAAGCTCCAACATATATTCTTCTAATTTCACTGAATTAGTTAGCTAGAAATATAACGTGTATTTTTTGTTATAGAAGGGCCAGTCAGGCCAAGATATTAGGATGTACCTGAAATCTACCCAAAGTTCTTTTACATGAAGTAAGAAGTTTCACTAAAGGCATCAAGAAGATGCAATCAGTTCCAAAAGGGATTGCAAAAAGGTGCAGTTATTTCCAATACAAATAAGCTTGGCTATGCACAGGGAGCTACAATATCTAAAAACTGAACTGATGAATTTACATTGGAAAGGTTATACCAACTACATAAAAGCAAAAGACATTTGGTTTCAGGGAATGATTAGGAGTTGATACACCATCAAAACATCTGAAATTCCTATGAAATTCTACCAAAAGTTGTGAACAATTCGAGCATAGTGACTTTAGTCTGTGCTTGAAAGTTGTAAGACGATAACAGGACTTGGATCTGCATGTATCTCAGTCAAGGTAGTCGGAGGTGACCAACACTTCAGTTTTGTTAGTTAATAGTTTCAGTAAACCTTGCAGATCTAGCTTGCATCTACAATTTTAAAACCAATTATGTGGTGCTCTGTTGAACTAACAACTGGAAAATCTTCTGTTACTTAAGATTTTACTTACTGTTTTGACGGATTGGCCTTGAACCGTGATCACTTAATTGTTATTATTCATTTGACTTCAGGTAATTGTACCACATGGAGAACCAGTTACAATCGAAACATTCTTGGCATGGAGGGAAAGATTTGAAGCCGAACTAGCTCTGGAAAGAGCCAAGTAAGTCTCTTGCGTTGGCTTCTCAACCAAAGTTGTGGCACTGGATGTGGGTCTTCTTCATCCAATAAAACTAGAAACATTTTACTTTTTGAAATGCCAGTGAAGCTGCATACAGTTAAAACAAATCATCAACTCTAGATTTTCTGAGCAACTTTAGGGGCACTTGGTTGCCAGAGGCGGTTATGTGTCAAACCTTAGGAATTATTGCATTGCGAAGCTATAGACAGAATGTATTGATTATGGCCATGTCTTACCTTTTAAACTCCTTTGCTTTGAACATTTCTGCTTTAGAAACTTGTGGCTGGCCAACTACTTTTCTGCGTTTCCGTTTATCCAAATTTGGCTATTATGTTCCTGATGTGCAACCGTATATCAACATTCAGGTTAATGCCAGATTCGGCACTTAATGCTCCAAAGGAAAAGAAACTGACAGGGAGGCAATGGTTTGAAAGTGGAAGAGCCAGTGGGGTAATTTATTCTTTTGTGTAGTTGCTGTTTCGAAGTTTATAATGAAGTTGTGGTATTTTAATCTCATCGATGCATCAAATTTATTTGAGTTAAAAACGACAGCCAAATATAGTTTCAACTTTCTTGATACTGACCATAGTTCCGTAAGGCTATGCCATTATGGGGAGTCTCTCTCTCTCTCTTTTGTGTTTATTAAATGTGAAGACAATGGAGTTACCTTGTACCTGTACTGGTGGGAGGTAGTATGTGCCCCTTGAATTAGTCAAGGTGCACGCAAGATAGCCCGGATACCACAGCTATCAAAAAAGAAAAAAATGTGAAGGCAGTGTTACAGGACAAGATCCAATTCGTCTTTGCTAAATATAGTAGCATTAGCCAAAGACACAAGGACATTGATGTTTTCCTGAATTCAGCAGGATTGAAATTGTACGAAGCAAGTAGCAGAAACCCCGTGTCCTGATTTTTTTGAAAGGCTTTAGTGTGATCTCCCTATTTGCTTTATTATCCTCTACTTGTGTTGTCGGAACTTTTTGGTGTCGGTGGGGGGCAAGTATTATGAGGCTCATAGAGAAGATTTCCTGTATAATAGAAGTGCTGCTCTGGGCCCTGACCTGTTTCTTTTCCTTTTGATTATTCCAGCTGCTCGTAATGTTCCCTGACCATACATTAATTCAAACAGCTAAATATTATACTGCATTCCACTGTATTGGTGAATGTTTGCAAGTCAAAAGTGTTTGCTGTATGTAGTGGTATCTCCTTCGAATCGGGGCGAGGTCCTGCTACTGTATAAGCTGCTTAGGCAAGGTTATGGGTTCATAATATGGTTATCTGTGGCTATTGCTAAATAGGGGTTGTTTCTTTTTGTGTCAGCAGAAAGCTGCGGCAACTATTGCTGAAGAATCTGATGAAGATGAGGATGATATTGATTTTGATGATGATGATTTTGAAGGTCAATTTCCTTGTTCTTGGTTTTCTTTTATTTATTTGTTTGTGAATCAAAATGACATGATTATTTTTCGTTGACTTTTTTTGTGTGGACAGATGATGAAGAAGATATGCTTGAGCACTATTTGGCCGAGAAAACAGATTCATTATCTCATTCTTGAAGAAGAGCCAGTTAAAATTTATTGTGTTTTATACTGAATGCGGAAGTATTATTTCGCTCATTCCTCAATTGTTGTAATGAGGTAATTGCAGGTTATACCTGTGCCGGTTTTGTCCCTAGATCAGACAGCATGAGTACTGAACATACATTTACGAAGATACAAACACAGTTTTTGATTTATTAAAAGACTTGCTTGTGCCGTGCAATTTAAATGTTGGTCATCTGTTTCCTGTTGGTTTAGATATGTTCAACTCTCTCTTGGTTGAAGAGTAGTAGGGAGAGATTTACTAATATACTGGTAAGAGATCAAGAATGAAAGGAGCAAGAGTAGGCATGTCTTGCCATGACAAGTAGAATGCTAGGTGGTTCAGGTGCTTTGTTGTGTATAAATAGCAAAATTGCATTCTTAAGTTTCTTTAGCTATTTTTCAAAGCGGTAATGTTTTTTTCGTTTAAGGTCGTCAATCATGGAAACTTCACATTTTTTAAGGAGAAATTAAAAAATAATTAGATTTACAAGTGGTCATTCAAAAATAGTCACAATTTCAAAAGTAATCGAAATTTAATCACTTTTTATGTAAAGTTAAATCTGAATGAAAATGCTTTTCAAAATCTGAAAAATTCTCCAGCATAATATACTGAGATTCTAGTATAATATTTACTGGAGTTCCAGCAAAGTATATAGGTCCAACATAATATGTTGGAAGTTCATACACAGGTGCTCGAATCTCCAGTATATTATGCTGGAACTTTTTGCGTGTTGAAGTTCTAGCATAATATGTTGGAAGTTCACACACAAGAGAGCCGAACTCTAGTATATTATGTTGGACCTTGCAGCAAAATAGTGACTATTTTTCAATAACTTGACAAACGCTAACTATTTTTGAAGAACCAGTCCGAAAAATGGCTAGCCCGTACTATTTTTACCATTTTGAGCGTGAGAAGGTTGTGTAAGTCTGTTTCATGTTTGAACACTTCAAAGTTATGAGCGTTTATGTCAAAACGAGATTAAGCCTTTTAAAGAACTGGTGTAACTATTGTGTAAAGGGTTAACAAAAGGTAAATAAAGCTGAAATTGCTACCAAGGGGTGGCCTAGCAGTTGAAAAGTTGAAGCGAGTAACTTGGATGTTTAAAACACAATACAAGGTGAATTCTTCCTAGCTTAGGTAGTAGCTTTATCGGTGTTGTGCTTGCTGGTAGGAAACCATTATAAGAAAGAAAACAGTATCTAAGGGAAAGTATATGAAGACTTCGACTGCATTGTATATATCATTTTACTTAAATCTTTTAGTAGAGATAGTTTAGTTACAGTCTTACAGACGCGAACGAATGTAAGCAGTTTTCATATGCCTTATTTTTTGGAATACTTGGTTTGATTCTTATCTCCACCTTTGTAGTAATAAAACTTGCTTTGGTCATCTCCATATCTGTAGTTCAAAGATACAGAAGATGCAAGTTTTTTCAGCCTTTGTTGAGCCGTCTCTAAGACTGTAGTTGTCTTTACTTTAGCAATGTAACAGCAAATAGCATCTAAATACCACCCGCTTCTTCCCTTGAAGCCTACAATCTGGCCACCTTCCATCGGCAGGGAGAATCGCGTTCCTTCTTCAACTCCAAAAGGTCCAAATGTTCTTCTGTTGCTGCTAAAGGTGAGGGATCGTATCACTGGACTGCCACCGTAGACCACCGGACAACAGTAGCCGCTAACGCCTGTCAAGTATTCTCCTGGAAATTGCAGCTTAATCTGCAAATGAAATTCACTTAAAGACATTAAGTTTCATAGTAATAGCAAAATACTCATCTCATGAGGTTGAGTTAAAACCTTCATTTTCCTTAACACAATATTAGAGTCAAACCCTTTCTTATTGTTGTTTTATCCAACGAAGGACTCCATGTAAACATGCTATATTATCCGCACACCAAATGATCAGTCCTAAGAATGGGGAAGGGATGTTTTAAGTGTCCCGCATTGAGGGAGTGAGTACATTGTTATCTTTATATTGTCTTGGGCAATCTTTGTACAACAACGACGACCCAGTAAAATCTCACAAGTGAGATCTGGGGAGGATAATGTGCACACTGACTTTATCTCTCCCGATGGAGTAGAGAGGTTGTTTCTTGGGCAATCTTTGTCTCGTGAACTAATTTTTAGGGTTGAGTAATGTAACCAATCTGCTATAGTAAATGAAACACTAAACTGATTCTTTATATTATCAGTGTATGTAGCTAAAATCCATAGAATATAGTATTACCTGTGCAGTTTTACTACCTCCAACTCCTCCATGCTTCTCTGCTTTATAAGGCTTTCCATTTTGGTCATAGACCACAGTCATGGAGTCTATACAAAGAGAATAGACAAGGGTAATTTCTCTCACTCCAGTGAAACCACCATCGTCCCACGGGCTTCCACCATGACCGCCCCATGGTCCAACAATGATCCTCTTCTTTAATTCGCCTGCTTGCTCCTTCCCAACCGGCATCATGGAAAACATTTTTCGATCATATCAAATACATCAAAAAGAGAATAACTTTTAAATTCGAGAGAACTTACCATGTCCATCCACGAAAATGTAAAGATAGAAGCCAACAGCTGATTTAGTTGCTTTCAAGAAAATACAAGTCATATATAGAGGCACAAGCCATTGTTGTCTTGTCTACTTCTGTAGCAGTACGTATCTGATTCCCATTTTTATCATTCTTCAGAACCTTAGCATTTCATCTTTTCTAGTGATTTGGCATTATTTGAGATGGTACAAATCTTATCATGGTTGAAATCTTTGGCGAGAACCAGATTCGTATGGCAAAGGAAACAGAGAGAGAGAGAGATACCGCGCTCCTTTATCCTAGAATACAACTATAGGAGTACTAGTGTTTATGGTAAAAATTGGGCGGGGCACCCTATTTGGTTGCCCCCATTTAACTTATATTCGTTTTTTTAAAAACTTTTAAGTTGTACCTACTTTTTAAATAACTTCAGCTCCCATTTCCCTCGTTGAGCCGAAGTTCACCAGTTATAAAGACAACTTCAGTATACGGGGCTGAAGTTCCCCAGTTACAAAGACAAACTAGAGCTGAAGTTTCTCAGTTACAAACTTATCTCTAGAGCTGAAGTTCCCAAGTTATAAAGACAACAACTTCAGCATACGAGACTGAAGTTCTAGTTTGGGAACTTCAGCCCCGTATGCTAAAGTTTCCCATTTAGAAAAGACAGAACTTCAGCCCGTATGCTGAAGTTTTTGTTTTTATAACTGGATAACTTCAGCATACGTGCTGAAGTTCCCCATTTACAAAGACAAAAACTTCCCCATTTACTAGAACTGAAGTTATGCGCAAAAGCGGGTACATATGCAATTTTTTTTACAAAGCGGGTATAAGTTAAAACGTGGCACAAAAAATAGGTACGGATACAAAAGCCCCGTGTTTATTCCAATAATCATTAACACACCATTTTTCAAATCAATAAAGGGGAAGATTTAAAACCAGCACTAAGAATGCCGAAATATGTACAACAAAAAGTTTAAGATAGTTTCCCACAAACCCTGAAAGGAGCTGATAAAATCTCTAACACAGCAACAATCCATATTTTTTAGGTGTTGGATATATTTACATACCAAATTGTCTAAGTAACATGCAAAACAAACCACCGGAAAAATGGAGTGGACAAATTATTTGGATACTCGCATAAAAAAAAACGTTCTTAATTTTGCCCCAAGTCAATTGGGAGGAACAACGGGATTACGGGAGGGAACCAAATTTAACTTGCTTCCGCGAAGTATAAATATCTTGGACCAAAACTCAAATGTTTGTCTGACTGTAAAATTATCTAAAGAAGAAAAAGGAAAATTTAAGAGGACAATATGGTCGTATAACTAACTGTGCGCCATAAATAAGTAGAGTTAACATCTCGGTCCTATTTATTACTCATCGATATCAGCTAGCTCTGTATCCCTATGCACCATTGACTCGTCCATTTCTGTTATGTCTGTATCTTCCAGCAGCGGCAAGGGTGATGATCTCCACTTTAGTTCAAAACTCGTATTGGGATTTATATTAGACGGAGAAAACTCAAACATTCTAACGTCTTCTAAATAATGTCGCCAGCATTTCTTTGAATAATATTTACAACAGCTAGGAGTCTTCTCTTTGTTCATCATGATCTCCTTTTTGAACTGTATTCCACAGAAATAACAGTGAGTACTAACCAGTGTAGCGATAGAACGCATTGATAAACTAGAAAATATAACCTACGGACCCATTCAGATAGAGGCCATCTTACCACGAGAAGGTCACTGCTAGGAGATGTCATAAAAATAAGAGTTTTTGGGTGAAAATGACGCAAGTGACTGCTGAGAAGATTTCCCAGTACTCTTGATGATTTAGTCAATTCTATCTTGAAGTCTCTAGAGGGAAGATGGATTCCTCTCATTTCCTCATAGATAATCACATCCTATAAGTGCCACAAGAATAAATAAACAATTCAACATATGAGAAGCAATACACAATCATCAATGATAATTTAATACAATAGTTAGAAAAGTTTGAGACCTGTTTAGAGGCAAGAAACAACTTGAAACCTTTGGCTTCGAAACCTTGAATGAATTTCTGAACTTCAAAAGGGTGAAACTTCTGTTTTTGGGATTTCAAGTGAAGCTTCACTTCTTGCAACTGTGAAGCATTCATGGAAGAAAAAGGCAGCTCAATACCAGTATATTCAAATGAAAGTAGATTTGGTACATCAATGTTGGCTTCCTTTAGTTTGCTGCACCTTACTACTGAAAGCTTCTTCAGCTGGTCACTCAATATTGTCATCCTCCGCAACGCATGGCACTCTAACAGGAACAATTTTTCAAGTAATGGGAATTCGGCAATACGCTCCTGAAATGACTTATCTGCCATGTGTGTATGCCTCAACATCAAATTCTTAAGATTTCCGCACCCTGCTAAGATTAATTTGCACCTTGAAGATTTCTTTCCGTGGAACCAAAATGTCTCAAGATTGGGTGCCTCTAGTTTGACCGACCTGAGGTTGGAGCCTTCATGTACTTCCAACCTTTTTAGTTTAGGCAGAGTTGAGACATGCAAGAATTTCAAAAGATGACACTTGATCAGTCGCATATCTTCGATCAAAGGGCAGCCCTGGACAATTTTATGGATTACATTCTCATTGATACGCATAGCTTTCATGGATAGCTCCCGCAGGTTTTGGAGCTTTATGACAGCAGAAACATCCATTCCACATCCGTGGAGTTTCAATGAAGTTATTGTCCTGGAAACAAAGGCGACCTGAGGCAGTACATAACATTGGCTAACCGTATTCTCATAGACATCATCAGCCTTCTTCACATGGATATCAAGCTCTTTAACATTCTTGTCAGTAGCAACACTAATCCAGTTATTCATACAGGGAGTCATAAGATCAGCAACAAAAGAGGAGACATGCAGCCTGAACTTTTGTATACTTGGCAATGGTTCAATTCTGGTTGCTAAGGTGTTCTCAACAAACAAAATGAACTTTAGTAATCGCAGGTCTACATATCCAGCTGTCAGGGATTCCTTAAACACCTGCTTGAAACTTGCGCTCTGTTCCTCCACTGGTGGAAATTGGAGATGATTTGAAGCTCCGACCTTATGGTTTTGGAAGCGCCTCTGATCAAAATCAACGGACGTAAAAGATTCCCAAATGACTTTCCACTTCTTGGACAAGATGCTAGATCTCACAATATCCTTTGGCCAGCGGAGAAGACAAAGGATGTGATGTAAAATGTGTTCAGGCAACTCAGAGATCCTGTCCGCATCATCAGCTGTTCTTCCATCTGCGTTGGTGATCTCCATTCTCTTTCCCTTTTTAGTATTTACCTTTCTCTGTCTTGCAGCCTTTCTTTTCCTTTTCTTCATTAACGTCCCCTCTTTGCAGAATCTAGAGACCCTTCGTTTCGCAAACAACAAGCGTACAACTTTAGACACCATACCCTTGCCTAAAATTCTTGTTCAAATTCAAGAAAGAAACCTCCGTTTTGTTAAAAACTGCATCTTTACTTTTAACATATACCAACGAAACTAATACCCCAAAGATAAAATAAAACGATCCAACATTAATAGGAAAAAGAAAAAAATATAAATCAATTTTTAACCTGTATCAGCAAGTAATTCAAACAAAAAACTTCGATGATTTTACTGATATTTGTGCCAAAATAACCTATGAATAAACGCAATATAATTCGAAGTAACCTAAGCATGACCTTTCTAATCAGCCTGAAACACAAAATGTCAATTCAGGGAACAATTTGATCCTATCGTTTCTTAGATATAATCTCAGAGATACAAAAGATAATCTAATAAAAATGCGAAATACCTGCGGAGATTGCAGATACTTGGAATTCGGGAAGACGAAACTGACCAACTGTGATTTGATCAACCTTTTGACGGTCAAGCTACTTATATAAGGTTCGCCGATTGTTTGTATGTGGAAACGGTCGGGTTAAGTTTGATGGGCCGGGTTGTTGACCGAGGACGCTAACTTATTGGGCTTCAGGTTCTGTTGAAAAGCCCAAAACGTTTTTGGACTGATAAGGCATTTTTTGGGCCTAAAACCCCGGTTTCCCTAAGGAATTTTAACATTCGTATACACTATAGTAGAAATTGCACGGGGCGCCTTATTTGGTCGCCCCCATTTAACCTATACCCATATTTTTAAAATTATTTAACCTATACCTTAATTTTTACAACTTCAGGCGCCGCCTTCCTGATACCTGTGCAAAACTTCAGCTTATTAGTGCTGAAGTTCTTACAAATTAACTAAACGACTTCAGCATCTTCTGCTGAAGTTTGAAAAAGCTTTATGACAAAACTAATTAATCAAGGACAAAATTTCAGCTTATTAAGTGCTAAATTTTTTACAAATAAACTAAATAACTTTAGCATCTTGTGCTGAAGTTTTTGAAAAAAGCTTTATGACAAAACTAGTGAATCCAGGAAAAAACTTCAGCTTATTTAGTGCTGAAGTTTTTAGAAATGAACTAAATAACTTCAGCATTTTATGCTGAAGTTTTGAAAAAGCTTTATGACAAAACTAATTAATCCAGGACAAAACTTCAATTTATTTAGTGCTGAAATTTTTACAAATGAACTAAATAACTTCAGCATTTCTGCTGAAATTTTTGAAAAGGCTTTATGACAAAACTAATGAATCCAGGACAAAACTTCAGCTTATTTAGCGCTGAAGTTTTAGAAATGAACTAAATAACTTCAGCATTTTCTGCTGAAATTTTTGAAAAAACTTTATGACAAAACTAATTAATCCAGGACAAAACTTCAGCTTATTTAGTGTTGAAGCTTTTTACAAATGAACTAAATAATTTCAACATCTTCTGCTGAAGTTTTTGAAAAAATTTTATGACAAAACTAATTAATCCAAGACAAAACTTCAGCTTATTTAGTGTTAAAGTTTTTACAAATGAACTAAATAACTTTATCATCTTTTGCTGAAATTTTTGAAAAAGCTTTATGACAAAACTAATTAATCCATGACAAAACTTCAGCTTATTTAGTGCTGAAATTTTTACAAATGAACTTACTAACTTCAGCATTTTCTGCTGAATTTTTTGAAAAAACTTTATGACAAAACTAATTAATCCAGGACAAAACTTCAGCTCATTTAGTGCCGAAGTTTTTACAAATGAACTAAATAACTTCAGCACTTCTGCTGAAGTTTTTGAAAAAGCCTAGAATGCTGAAGATTGTCTGATTGTCTTTGCTACTTCAGGCCCGTATGCCTGAAATTTATGTGAAAGGTGGGTACGCTTGTAATTTTTTTTGTAAAGCGGGTATAAGTTAAAACGTGAACCAAAAAGCGGGTATAGATGCAAAAGCCCCTACACTATATGAAACTATATTACCATCCCAACTCAAGTTTTACGATAATTACATTTTATACACCCATTACCATTTATGTACTTTTTAATGGAACTAATGATAATAATTAGTGTCCTAAAATAACTCTAACATATCTTCTACTCCACCCACGTTTCTCTCTCCACATCTCATCCCCCTCCCTCACGTATCTTTCACTCATCCACGATTCCACCATTGACAACCACTAAAAAGTTTTGAAGCTTTGAATTCAGATTTGGGTTTCATAAAATATTATTTGTTTGAATTGGGTATTGTTGCAAAGAATTGAGAATTCTCTCTACGTCGTTCTCTATCTCTCAATCCCTAATTTCAGTAATGTAAAGCAAAGGAAAAGAGAGCAGCAATTCCACCATTGACAGTCATTAAAAAGCTTTGAAGCTTTGAATTTGAATTTGGATTTTCAAAAATCATTATTTGTTTGGATTGGGTGTTGTTGCAAATAATTGGGAATATGGTTTGGAGTTTATATCTCAATTTTGAGGGTGTTTTGGTGAAGATTAGACTTGATTTTGACTGAATTTCAGATTAAAAGTCGAAGAAGAACAAGAACACATTATATTTACGAATTTGTAGTAAAATTATAGAAAATTTATATTATTTTGTTTGTACATATATACTTTTTTTATTTAACTATTGTATGAAAGTTGAACAATATTGTATAAAAATTATATTTAAGTTCTATGATATTGTAGTTGTATATAACTTAGTAGAAATAATGTATGAAAATTGTTGATAAGTTGTATAATAAATAATTAGTTGTATGAAAATTACTTTTACTATGTATAAACCAGATACAAAATATACAAAAGACATATTGTATAAATTTTGTATAAAATTTGTACTTAAGTTGTATGTTATTATAGTTGTATTTAACTGGGTAGAAATAATGCGTGAAAGTTGTAGATAAATTGTATAATATATAATTAGTTGTATGAATTTTGTTTTTACTATGTATAAATCAGATACAAAATATACAAAAGACATATTGTATAAATTTTATATAAAATTTGTATTTAAGTTGTATGTTATTGTAGTTGTATTTAACTGGATAGTGTACGAAAAAAATTTCATGAATAATTTGTGTGACTATAAACGAATTCAAAAACTGATTATGTTAATATTGGGGTTAGTTTAATGCCTTTTAGGTTGAATTATAAAAAAAATGTATGCAACTTATAAACGGGTGTGATATGACGATAAGATGTCGACATTATTTTTCAAACTCTTTTTCAGTGAAAAAATTATTTCACTCATAAAAAATGTAATTCTTTTAGGGAGTTGGAGGAGTATTAAATAAAAACAACTAATGAGAAGACGTTGAGAAGCACCAAATATATGAGAGAATTTTCTTGATTTTTTTTTAATATCTATGTAACATGCAGAAAATGGCAGTAGCAAGAACAAGAACAATGACACTTCAAATGGGCAACGAAAGTTCCCTGCATATCAATAAAATTAAATTAGCTGTCGGAGCAGCCTATGCTAGGAGATGAAAATCATGTTGACCATATAAATTGTTCAGAAGAAGGATTTCATGTTAATTATAATATATCTGAGGATGATCAGTTTCAGTTGCAAGAACATCAAGTAATCGTACTCCTCCAACTTTAATTGATTAGTGTATTTAAGGCGGAAGAAAAATAAGGAAAGAGAATATGAGAGAAAAAAGGTAAAGGGTGTAACTACATCTCTTGATTGAAGGCGCAAATAATTGATTGTGAGTCTTTTAAGGTTGATTGTATATATTTTGTAAATAAAATTTATTTATACCGGGTAATTAACTAAACATGGACATTGAGGGTAATAAAGTTTCAAATAGTGTATAGAAATGAAAAAATCTCTTGCCTAAAAATCTCTTAATCTTAATCATAGGGAGTGTTACGGAAATGTCCCAAATAAGTCGTAACTTACCAACCTCCAGTCATTAATCACAAATTTACCAAAACTAGTCAAACACATACAAAAATGAAAACTCAAATAAATAAGGGTTCTTTCTCTCCAAGAATCACATAAAAATGATCTCCTTCTATATTTTTAAGCGTGAACAACAACATTAGATGCAAGATGGAAAAAAAATTTCATAGATGAGGTAGAAACAAGGTGATGAATATATATATATATATATATATATATATATATATATATATATATATATATATATATATATATATATATATATATATATATATATATATATATATATATATATATATATATATATATATATATGATTCGCAAAATGGAACCTTTTTTAATGGGTATGATTAAAAATTATTGAAAATAATATTGTTGAGTGAACAAATTTGAGGAAGATTGCAGGTGATTTGGACTGATTTGATATCAAAATTCGTAGTTAAATTCGAGTTCAATTTTTTTTTTTGTGACATGTATCTCATACACAGGTATACATGGATTGATGTATGATACACATTTAATACAAATATGATATATATGTGATACACAAATGATATACAATGTGATACACATATTGTCTTTTTCACGTTCATCATTTATTTCAAATTTTCAATTCAAACCACCTAAAACTCTACCAAATCATCCCAAATTTGAGATTTAAACAACTTGATGTCCAATCTATTCTAACAATATTACTCAAAAGAAAGCAAAAAAATGACTTTCTTTTTTGCTACAAATGGCTAATTGAGTAATATTGGTAATATTTTATGAACTGGCTAATTTTTTATACTAACTTACTTATGTGCTAAAATAATTGGAAATTTTTCTTAATCATACCATACTCAATAAGTTGTTATTTACACCGAACTACACTTAATTTATGAGTTTTTTCACATTTAGCCTGTGTCAGAAATTATTTACAATCGGTAACCGAAAAAGTGTATAAATTTATATAACTTTTGTATACAACACACATAATATATATATATATATATATATATATATATATATATATATATAAAGGTACACGTGAAATAGACGTATCATATACTCCTAGACGGTTCATCATTCCAAATTATATTTAGCCTATAATTCAAAACTCAACCACCTATATGCAGGAAAATATAAATAGACGTAGAAAAGTAATTTTCATTTTCTTTCCCTACTAATTTCGTTTACAAAAAGATGAAAATAAAATATTCTTTTCAAACTGTTGTAAAAAGTATGACAATACAATTGGAGCTTTTATAAAGGATGTCAATAAGTCTTCAATTTGTAACATCATTAATCATTAAGTAAAGATATTGCCGTTAGTCTGAAAATACTTTCCATAAATTTAAAACGTAAGATATAAATTTTTTATTTCTATGTTGTGGTCGACATGATGGATATAAAACTTCTCCACCAGCTTTTCACCCATCCTTGAAATCAATAATTCAATAAGTTGTCTTTCTCAGTATAGAAATAATTAGCAATTATACATGTGACTCGATTTAGGTAAAGTAGGCGCTAGCTTTCTGAATCAGGACATGATTATTAAACATATGGATACGAAATAAAAGAATATATGTGAAAGCGTCCCTGATGTCAAACTTCCATTGCCAAACGTAATAGGTCATTAGCTAGCCGGTGGATTGGTTTGGTTAGTTTGTAGAAAATTAGGTTTTGAAATAGTTTATGGAAACTAATATGGGGTATGGCTGTCCAACGGGACGAGATGGAACGATATTTAACCGGAACAATGGCGGGACATGACGAAACAGGACGGGACAAACAGAACGAAACGGTAGGCTCATCCCGTCCTGCTAACAAACGGGATGGGATGGGATGGGACGGGTTGGCGGGCCTTAAGTGCCGTTTAAAAAAAAATTACTTAAGCATTAAGTTTGACAAAGACTATTTTTTTGACAATGACAAAGTTTTTAAAGTTTGAAACGGCTAGTTTTTTGACATATTTAATAAACTTAAAAGTTAAACAGAAATTAGGAAACTAAGTAAAGAATTATAAAATATTAAAACAAAAGACTTGTAATGAAATATTCTAGTAATTATAAATTTCTTCTTTCTAAACCAATCTCTTAATAATACGAAAATCTTTAGGTTGTCCTCCGCTAATGAATGTCTATGATCTCCGATTTGAAATCTTGCCGCGCTAAAAGCACTCTCCGATGCTACTAATGATGCTTGAATAGCCAGGATATCTCGGGCCATTATTGAAAGTGTTGGAAAAGTCTTGCCACGCTCCCTCCACCTGCCAAAAGTTGTTTGTTGCCTTCTTCGTCTTTAATACTTTCCAATCCTTGATTAAGATAAGAATCAAGTTCATCATCTAGAAGAATCAAAACCTGTTATATCATCCATATCTTCCCATAGAACTTCTACTCTAGACTTAGAAGAGAAGGAGCAGTTTCACCACCTGTTGTTTTCATAAATTTATATTTATCAAACATTGATCTAGCATAAGAATATATGTTAGCTTGGCAGTCTTCGAGAGATGGTTGTTCATTTTCTTGAATTGCTAAATTCTCATAAATTTTACGAACAAGTCCTTTTGCACCTCTTAATTTTAAAGATAGGTTAAGTATGGTAAAATTTAAATAAACTTGGGGAATAGGAGAAAAATTTTTTTTTTTAAATTTTACAATCATTTCATTAATGGCCAGTGCATAAGTTAGATTAGTTTATACTTACCAAATACAACAGAAATTCCATAAATATACCATAATATTTATATAATAGTAGGATAATATATACCATAAAATTATTTTGTAGCATAATAAATTTTTAAAAATTTTTTAGGAAGCTCTTTGATATGATCCCAATCAGAATCAACAATTTGATCAGCGGGGATACCATTATACATATTAAATACCTTTTGTATAGGCACCCGATAATCATAAGCAACTTTAAGCATTTCATAAGTAGAATTCCACCTAGTACAAACATCTTTTGGAACTTTTCTATATGAAAGATTAGCACTAGCACATTGTTGAGCAAATTCACGAATTCTACTCGCTTTATTAGCACGAAAAATATAGCCACAAACATGTTGTACTTTACTACAAGCATCAGAAAATGAATCAATACCATCTTTTACAACTAAGTTAAAAATATGGCATGCGCATCTAACATGAAAAATTGCTGGATTAATTGGACAAAGTCTAGTTCTTAAGCTAGTTGTTGCAGATGTGTTAGCAGAAGTATTATCTAATGTGATAGTTAAAACTTTATCAATGAGTCCATAAAAATCAAATATTTATAGAACAGTAGTTACAATATATGCTCTGGTGTGTTTTGAATCAACAAACTTATAACCAATAATACGTTTTTGCATGTTCCAGTGATGATCAACCCAATAACATATAACATTTAAATAATCACAACCATTAGGACTACGACCTATATCAGATGTGATACACACTTTACAATCTGAGTGAAAAAAATACACAACGAATATACTGAAGATATTCGGTTTGAAATTTAAAAATATTATTTCTAACCGTGGTTTTAGGAAAACCTTGAAAAGAAGGATTATAAGTTTCTTGTATATAATGCACAAAAGCAGGGTGAGAAGGAAAAGTAAAAAGTAACCCATAGACAACCATTATTTTTGCTAAGTTCTCACGATCTCTATCTTTGTTATAGGAGCGTAAAATAGTACCAGAAGCAGGGTCAAACTGTTGTTGTAAAAAATTAAAACCCCTGCCAGATCCACTAGGAGTGCCAGTACCGGTGTTAGGATCCTATTAGTCTGGATTATATTTTAGCTTGTATCCATAAAGCTTTGTGGTCCCTACCTAAGTGCCTAGTTAAACCCCCCGTCCTACCACTTTTGGTGTGCGCAAAGCTTTGGTTACATATTCCACATGTAGCACGCCGATTGACTTTATCATGTTTAAAAAAATTTCATACAAGTGATGTTTTGGACGTTCACTCTTAGGCTTACCCCTTACAGGAGGTACATGGGTAAAACTCCAGACCGAGATTGAGTCTGAGTTGGAGCTTGTGTTGCGGGACTAGTGGGTGTTTCATCTAATTTTTCTTCCTCATTTTCTTCTTCCTCATTTTTTTCATAACATGCGGGGGGTTGGAAAAATAAATTTTTGTCATGACCCAAAACTATGGACCGCAACGGGCACCTGGTACCTTACTCAATCGAGTACCAACATAACATATCTTTTCATGTCATAAGACATACGGGCCTATAAGACCAAAATAACCACTCGTATACTGAACATAAGCCGACAAGGCCATACAATCTTTTACGTACATGACATCTGTCTACAAGTAGGGGCGAACCTACATGGGGAGGTGAGGGGTCACGGGAACCCGTTAACCTCGGTAAAAATATAATATATATATTTTCTATCCATATGTATATACAGTAAGGACTCCTTAAATATTTTACGTGTGCCCCCTAAACACAAAAGATGGGCAGAAGAGTTGGTTTAAGAAAGCACTCAAAGTCCCTTCACCTATGTGATCACCCAAGTTCGAATCCCATCTCCTATAACTTTCATAATTCTATTGCACTTTTCCTATTTTTGAATTCAATGAATGTTTAATTACTTAGTAGTCAACCAGTTATATTTTTATAACCTTTTCTGAATTCAATTATAATTTGATGCTTCTACATAATAATAAACTTAATTAACCTTTTTCAAATCTCCGGTTCATTCAAAAGTCTGAATATTCATTAGCCTCCCCCTTCACAAATAGAGTAGCAAACTCTTCTGCCTCCCTTTAATATAGTTAATTCTTTTTCAGTTCTATGCATCTCTTCTAAATCCGATAGTCCTATTAGGTGACGATAGGGATGACTGAATTTGAGTCTCTTCTTCTTTGATTTTATTTGAGTTAGTTTTTTTCTTTTCAAAATATTATGCTAGAAAGATATTATAAACATATGCGTTTTTTATTTATGTAAATTATACTCCGATTAGTAGTTGACTCTTGCATCAATTGGAGGAGAAAACATTAAATTATATTTCAGGTATGTAATATACTACTTAGTTAAGGGAAAAAGTTTTTTGTTGGTTCAATATTAATTTAGTCATATTGCTTACATATGAATGGTCAATTGGAGCTGCCGATTATTTGAAACAGTCTACCTAAAAAGCGAAAATAAAAGAAAGATCCTTCTTTGATTGAGAAGGAAGGATCCTTCTGTGATTGAGAAGAAATATTCTTAGGTGATTGAAGAAAATGTTATTTTGCTTGGAATCGTTATTTTTAGGAAGTTCTTGTTCTTATAAATTAAGATAACGTATTCTTGGCGAAGTTTAATTCTTTTCAATCAAGTTCTTGTTTTAAGAGACAATGCCTCTCATTTTATAGATGAGTTTGATGTGAAATAATTCTGACACTGCTATGAGTAGACATTGTACTTATGTTATATTAGTACCAAATTAATGATATTTGATAATATCAAAATTTGTATTTTAATGATAGTTATCATAATCATTGTGTTTTTATAGACTTGAACATCGAACTCGCTAGCTAGTACTTCTATTCTTGGTATACTAAAGATGGTGCCCCCGCTATGTTCAAATCCTGGGCCAGCCTCTGTCTACAAGCCTCTAAGAATACATAATTTTCATAAAGTTCGGGACAGAGTCCCGCCATACCAAACAATACACGTCTAAATCATACTAACCAAACAAGCAATTCCGAAGCAAATGGAGCGCACCAACATCTTCCACTGAGCTGGTAGCTTACTTGGAGGGCTCTCGACCTGTCTAATTCTAGGAGAAGGGCTAGGATTAGGATTACTACTACTTTCACATTTATTACTTTTTTACTAATTTTTTTAAATACGTCAAATACATTTTTAGGTGCCATAATTTAAATATGAAATTAAATTTAAAAAGTTAACACAAAAAATTAAACACACAAATGAAATACGAAAATATAACATGTAAAATAAACACAAAAACTAAGCAAAATGATACGCAAAATTATATATTAAAATTAGGAGATGGAATAAATGCACCGTGATTAAATATTGAAACTTGAAGAAATTGCCCAAAATATTGCTCCAAATACTTGACGAATTAATTTGAAGCTTGAAAATTGCTCTAAAAATTAGCACAAATACTTGAAACTTATCACTTGATAGTTGATAGTGAAAAAATTGAGAGAATAATATAGATAATATGCAAGATATTTGAGAGAGAATGATTGAAAGATGAAGGTATTTATAGTAGAAAATAGAGTCAAAGTGTAATTTAATATACTTAAGGGTTATATTAAAAGTTGGGAGGGGGCTAGGGGTGTTTTGGGGGGAGGGGGCAATTATAGCAGTTTTTGGCCGTTGGGAACGGCTATTTTTGCAATTGAAGCCGTTGCCCAACGACTAGAATTCAAACAAACTAAAAAAAAGGACGCGGGACAAGCGAGACGAAATGGCCATCCCGTCCCATCCCGTGTCCCGTTTAACATGGGCCATCCCGTTTAGAATTAAGTGGGCTGGGACGGGACGGGACGACCCGTCTGTTGGACAACCTTAATATGGGGTTAGAATTTTTTCCGTGAAAATAGTACGGCTAGCCAGTTTTCGGACTGGTAATTGAAAAATAGCGAGCATTTGCAAAGTCATTAAAAAATAGCAACTATTTTGCTGCAACACGGAAAGTTCCAGTATAATGTACTGAAGATTGATGCACTTGTGTATGAACTTTCAACATATTATGCTGGAACTCCAGCACTCAGAAAGTTCCAGCATAATATACTGGAGATTGAAGCACCTATGTATGGAATTCCAGCATATATGCTGGAAGTCTCGTGTATTATGCTGAAACTCCAGTATATTATGCTGGAAGTTCACATGTAAAAAATTCGAACTCGAGTATATTATGTTGGAATATTTTCCGGATTTTGAACAATGTTTTCATTCAGATTTATCTTTACATGAAAAGTGTTTAAATTTTGATTACTTTTGAAACTGTAACTATTTTTCAATTACCACTTGTAAATCTGATTATTTTTGAATTTCACCTATTTTTTACAAATACTGTTTTGAAAATATGTTTGTGAAAAAAACATTTGCAATAGTTTTTTGGTGAAAATTTAGCTTTGGTCGGTTTAGTTTTTAAAAATATCTCACTTTGACTTGATAAATAATTATAGTGATCAATGAAGTACTAAAAGAATCATGAAATCGTAAATTCAAATTGTAGCGGAGGCAAAATGTAATCGATGGATAAAGTTAGGGGTGGACGTGTATTCATCCGAACCCTTAAGCTGAAAAATTATACTACGATATACGTAAAGACAAAATTAGTTTTATGTATATATGGGGTAGATATTGTGTCACAAAATAAAGTTACTTAATACGATGTTGGTGGAAGATAGTAAACCCGACAAAATATGTCGCAAGTGTACACAAACTAACCCAAAAACACCTCAAGAAAAAAACATTAGTGATTGAATAACTACTCTGTGTGATTGTAATATAGTGCTGGTAGGAAAATGGACTACACTTATTGAAAGAATAGCCATTCGAGTTCGAGAAAATGATTGAAAAGTTCAATCCTCGACCCTCGGATCTGAAGAAAAATGAAAGACAAAAACCAAAAAGAAAAGAGACAAAGTGACGTGAGGATACTGTATTTTATTTCATGTGTTTTATTGGTGAAAGGAACGAAGCTAGCAAAATAAATGCTCATTACAACCTACTTAAAAACACAGACACAAAATCCAACTACGCAAACATCTAGGTTCGTCCACCAACAATCAAAAACATACACCTATATGCTCTACTTTCCCCTTTCTCTCTCTCTCACATCAAAATACTCCTTTCAGTTTCCCAATAAAGACAACTCTTCAATGTAAGTATTAGAAAACCCTTTAAATTTCTCCACGTTTGGCCAAAAGATGTCATCAACAAGCTAAAGCTACACAACAGATTTGGTGCGAGTGAGAAAACAAGATTCTGTTCTATTCTTCAAACTCAAACGTCTTTTTGGTCTCTGGACTCTTCATAAATTTGGCTCCTTCAATCACGCCCATACTCTTATCATTTATTAATCCAAATAATAAAATTAGCTCAATATTCATTTCAGCTTTCACTTTCTTCCTCCAACTCCATGATATCTGTTTCACCATTTCTTGCCTAAGTGAATCACTTGCCAAATCTTGAGATCTCATTTTCTTGATCTGGGGTTAAAATTTTATAAACCACATACCATCGTGAATCTGTAATGATAATTATTATTCTCTGTAACACTCTCTTTGGATACATCTGTAATAGAAAGCTCAAAATAGCAATTTGGGATTAAGAAAATCTGATTTTGCCTTCATTATTGTACTTGAAAGTATTGGTGGAATCGGAAATGAAGTCAAGAGTAGGGAGTCACGGGTCATTAGAGGAGGGTAAAGACACTGGTGGTGCTAGGGTGGTAACTCAGTATAAGCCTTTACCATTAAGATTACTTCAATTTCTATTGCTATTTTTGGGTCTTGGTATTGTATTTTCATTTGTTAGTATGTATATGGTTCGGTATTCAGTAGTTCAGAATGTAATCCCTATGGTACAATCAAGATTTCAGCCCTGTATTCAACAATTTAGTTTAGAGAGTTGGATTAGACCTCCGTCGAACCTATTGCATTCGATGAATGATAGTCAGTTGTTTTGGCGAGCTTCCATTGTTCCCCAAATCAAAGATTACCCTTTTAATAGAACGCGCAAGATCGCGTTCATGTTTTTGACCAGAGGGCCTCTGCCTTTAGCGCCTTTGTGGGAGAGGTTTCTCAAGGGGAATGAGGAGCTTTTTTCAATCTACATTCATTCCTTGCCATCATACAAGCCTGATTTTCTACCTTCATCGGTTTTTCATGGCAGGCAAATTCCTAGTCAGGTAAATTGAGCTTCTTCTTTTCCCTTTTAATTGTACATTATGCTTGGATTTGTTCTTGCCATTATGTGTAAAAAAATTTAACTTTGCAATAGCTGCCACCCGAGTCCAACAGTTACCTATTCTGTGTCTGTTAAGTGTTATAACTTTGGGATTCTAATATGGGGAACTGGCAAATTTCAAAATTCTTTTTGAACATCTCTTCAGATTTAAATGCTTCCTACTTATCCTTGGCAAGCCTCAGTTGTTGTCTATCATAATGTTTATTGTGTTTTGTGCCTTTTATGGACATTTTTTTTGGGTTTCCCACCCGGTATCTGGTACCTGCATTAAGGCCCCACTAAATTCGGATTCGCACCGGGAAGTCTCACATTGAGGGTAAAGCGCTCCCTAACAAAGGCGACTCCATACCCAGGGCTCGATCCCGAGACCTTTGGTAAAGGGTGAAGGAGTACTTACCACTCCACTACAACCCTTAATGCTGTAGCAGATCTCACATAGGATTTTCACTATTTGAATGCTAATTGCTATCTTAGTCTGTCATTGTCTTGGGACTCGTTTAGGTGAACTGTGTGTATTAGTTTCTCGTGTAGCTTCTTTTAAGATCTTGGGATTCATGCTCCACAAACTGTTTAAGATATATCCAGAAAGTTCAGTAATAGTGGATGCAGGATGATACATTTTGTTCAAAAGCCACTAGACATATCTGGACATAATTATAGAGATTCTGAGTTGGTGGTCTTTTTGCTTATGGTTAGGAGATTCCTTTAAGTTTGTTCAAAGTTTAGACATGGGGGAAAATGAATTATTTGTTGTAGCTCATTATGTTCAGGCCCATGTATGCTAGGTAATATGTTACTTGCCACTGTGTTGTACTTGAAGCAGTGTCAAGATCATTAAAAATATCATACTTTTGCAGTAAAACTTCAGTAAGAGCTGAATTGATGAAAGTGGGATAAGTGAGTTCATCTGCTTGGTTTTCTTGTAATATGAGTTGGCCAAGGTCGTGTTCATCTAGATGGTTTCTAAATGTTTCCGACAACTAATCACCCATGTCAACCTTTAAAACCCTTCTTCTCAAGCAGAATACTTACATTTTTGCTGAACCACTGAATGTTGTATATGTCACCATGGACGCCAATAAGTGTTCTCGTTTTTAGGAGGTTTTTACCATAACATTTGCTTAATGTATGCCGAGGAACTACTGCACCAAATGTCCTAATACTCTATCAAAGAGAAAAGGAAAAAAAATGACCGTGCTACAGTATCGTGTTGAATTCTAAGGTGTGATATTATGTTAAGAGTTTAAGAGCAACCATGTAGGTGATGGACAGCTGAGATAGATTTCTCAAATATCATAGTGCAGAAGTGGTTATGCTGCTTTGGCTAGTGCACTTGACCCAGAAGATGTTAGGATAAAGTAACCACCTTCTACTTGCATTCCACTGTCTGTTTCTAGTAGCATTTCACTGTCTTTCTCAGATACTGATTTTGCCCTTAGGGGAAGAGAAGCCCCATTTATGTAAGGACTATTTCATTTGATAAATCTGTAAGGAATATTTTCATATATATATCCATCATGGATGATGCATATTTATTAGTTTTTAAAAGATTTATATGCACTATTTTGTTGACTGAGGGATGAAGCTCGCTGGTGAAATCCATTTTGCCGATGTGTCTCCAAAAGATGTTTGTACACCTCTTGCTAATACGTTTTTGCTGCAAGTAAGCAGTCGGTGAAGCCTAAATCGTTGTGAACATTTATGCGTAGTAGGACTACGGAGGCAGTGTATTGAAATAATATATCAATGTCATAACTCTGTTGCTTCTTTTTGTGTAGGTGGCAGAGTGGGGAAGAATGAGTATGTGTGATGCTGAAAGACGGCTCCTTGCAAATGCACTGCTTGATATCTCCAACGAATGGTTTGTCCTCCTATCCGAGGCATGCATTCCTCTCCATAACTTCAAAGCTGTATATCATTACATATCAAGATCCAGGTATAGCTTTATGGGTGCAGTAGATGAACCTGGACCTTATGGAAGAGGACGTTACAATCCGAATATGGCACCTGAAGTTAACCTCACTGAATGGCGTAAAGGATCTCAGTGGTTTGAAGTCAACAGGAAACTAGCTGTTGACATTGTTCAAGATGAGGTATACTACCCTAAGTTTGAGCAGTTCTGCAGACCAGCATGTTACGTGGACGAGCACTATTTTCCAACTATGCTGACCATAGAATCTCCTCGCCTCCTGGCTAACCGGACTCTCACTTGGGTGGACTGGTCCAGAGGTGGTGCTCATCCTGCTACATTTGGGAAGGCCGATATTACTGATCAATTTTTCAAGAGAATTTCGGATAGCCCGCTCTGTATATACAATAATCAGCCGACTTCACTTTGTTTCCTTTTTGCCAGAAAATTTGCTCCTAGTGCTTTGGATCCTTTGTTAGAACATTCAGCCAAGTTTTTGGGCTTCTAGAATTATAAGCGATTTGTAGCTAATTAGATGCTATGATCAGTTTAGTTCCATACTAGCTAATTAGATGCATCAGTATATACAATGCTGATAACATGTTGTGAGATGCTCACAATGTTCTCTCTCCTATGTGATACTGTTTTCAGGTTGCCTTTAATTTTGAGACATGGATGGAGAAAAATGGATTCATATAGCTGACCCCAACTTGTTTGGGATTGAGTCGTAGTTATTGTTATGATGTTTTCTCAAAAATCAAATTTACTAGTTACTACTCTTGGTAATACTTTGTGAACAAACTCACTTGAAGTCTTCAGTGACAACTCATGCACCGCGTCACAATGACTCTCCAATACCATCCGTACAATGAAAACTCAACGTAACTGTTGATTCAATACCGAGTGCACGGTACATCCATAGCAAAAGAATATAAAATCTTAGAAGAAAAGAACAAGAGATGTAAATTACAAACAAAATCTACATTGGAAGTGTCTGAAATTGGAATTACAGAAGAGAACTGAAGGTTGTTCGCTGACTAACGACTTGATACAGTTATTTGGATATGTTTAAAGAGGAAAGGAACGAAAACAATTGTTGCATAAACATTGATCTTTCTGACTATAACGACTCGTTCCAGATATACAGTTTGAGCTAGATAGGCCGGTTCTAGCAATAGAACAAGTGGGTATATTTAGCGACTGCATTGTCTAGAAAAGTGTAGCACCTTACAATTCATCGTGATGATCATTTATACTTGACGAAGGAACTTGTGATTGTGCTTCGAGAAGATATCTGATAGCCAAAGATGCTTGAAGTGCAGCACCAATAGGAAGTGCTTCTTCGTTGATTTTAAAATAAGGTGAATGGACTGAACCAAGTTTTTCATTCGTTTCATCCTGCATTCCGAGTAGGTAGAAGTAACCAGGAATAACCTCTTGGTAAAACGCAAAATCCTCCGATCCCATTAGTGGTTCCATGTCTTTTACATGATCGTTACCAAGCAGATCACCTGCAACTCTCTGGAAGTGTTTGTGCAAGTTTTTATCGTTCACGGTTGGAGGGAAGAAGGGTTTTTCTTTAGTAAGAAAATCCACAGTTGCATTGCATCTCTGTACAGCAGCTTGCCCAACAATAACCTGCGTGAGAGGAGAATTAGTGCCTCCATATGGAGAAAGCATGGATAAACAGAATGAGACTGTGGAAGCCGAACAAATCAAGGAAGCAAGACAACTTGCAACGTTAATGGCCATTATAACATCTGAATAAATGTAAAGGATGTTGAGACACCAAAGCATAAGGTGGGCTTTGCAGTTGGAAGAGCATGCAATTTCAATCCATATGCAGCATATAAAATGAGATAACTAAAACCCTGATTAAATAAAGTGAATTGCGAAGAATCTGACTAATTTAAGAATTGATCCTACCTCCTCAATTCGCTGCCTAAGCTGCTGAAAGCTCTCCTTTGAAAATGCTCGAAAAGTGCCACCGATGGTAACAGAGTCTGGAATAACGTTAAATGCACCACCTCCTTGGAATTTAGCAACTGTGACTACCTACACATCATACTTTATTTCAAATAAAACTAAATGACTAAGTTGAAAATGAGAGCCATCTGTTGAGGTATACCATCCTTATTATAAGGATAAAGTTTCTAAAAGCATCAGCAATACAGTAAAGTGTGCTAGTCATTCCACAATCTCAGTGAGAGAGAGTTCAAAAGTTCTTAAATAATCCTTCCATAGCATCATCTCATAAGATACGACTTTTGCTTTCAAAACAGAAATCAGAATAGGCAGAAGAAACTTCACTTACTACTGATGATTCTAAAAATTGAGTTTTGTTAAGGAAGAGATTTTGACCCCCAAATTTCAAACAATCTTAAACTAATCCCACTATCTTTATTCCATTTTCCATCAAAAAGGTAATAGATTTTTGGCTCTGGCTGCAGGCAACAGCTCGCCTCCTGATGTTTCCACTTTCCATCCAAAAGAAACAGGATAGGACTCTTTAGTTTCAAAACAGGAACTAGAAGAGGGAGAAGAAACTTCACCTACCTCAGATAAATTCCAAACTTGAGCTTCGTTAAGGAAAGAAGAAACTTTGACCCCCCAAATCTCAAATAATATAAACTGATTCCTCTATGTTGAATATATTTCCATTTTCCATCCAAAAGAATAATAAAATTTTCCAGATAATTTCAAAAGTTGAGGTTTGTTTAAGGAAAGAAGGCACTTTGACTCCCAAATCTCAAACAATACTAAACTATTTCCTCTATCATCAAATATATTTTCATTTTCCATCCAAAAGAAGAAGAAGCAGCTTTCTGCCACTTCAGCGATCAAACAGAAAATTCAAACTTTATTAGCTAGCTGACCTGTCCTAGATTTATGCATGACTTATCCAATATAAGACTCTCAATTCAGATTTTCCTTAAGAAATATCCCCAGCGCCACTGTCAGAATCTAGTTAATATTCAAGCCACTGTCAGAATCTAGTTGATATTCAAAATCTAACAGTTTTGACTCCCTGAAGTTTATGGTGGACTGAACCCAAGCACTAAAGATGTTATTTGGGAAATTGCAAAATATTCCATTTAAGCACTTCTATAAAGTTCTCCACTTTATAAAGGACATCGCCAGAACAGAATATGCATATGGTGATTCAAAGCAAGGAAGCCAAGGAGAGGGCTGCATTAGGTGATTGAGTAATTTCTGATGGGTTCTGATTTAGACGTTGGACTCTCTTAGAGGCTCGGAACAGGAAATTTTGAAGTTAATTTCACTTATTTGACTAAGTAGTCACCAGACACAGGAGATTTATGTTGTTCAAAACATCCAGTATGGGTGAATATTCAGTCTCTGCAAACAAAGAGGTCTTATTACCTCTTTTGGAGACTACAGGATCATTGGAAATGTTTAAAATTAGTATCACGTTTTCCAGGTACAGGGCAAGGATAAAGTCACTTCTTTTGCACGCTCAAGCACATAATAATTGGAATCTTGTTTGCAATTCATAGGTCTTTTGCTGGTGGTACAAGTGAGGTCTATCCCTGGGGGAAGGGGGAGAGCAAGGGGAGAAATATACCTGAGAATCCAGAGGATCAGCCTCTCGGGAAACAAGATGCTGTAAGCTGACAATTACATTTGATGCTGCGAGAATTGGGTCTATCGAATGTTGTGGAATAGCAGCATGACCCCCTTTTCCACTAATTACAGCTTCAAAAAAACCACTTCCAGCCAAAAAAGGTCCAGGCCTTGAAGAAACTTTACCCAGAGGAAACTGGGGATTGACATGCAGACCAAATATTGCTTCTATATTTTCTAGTGCTCCAGCATCTATCATTTTCTTCGCCCCACCACCTCCCTCCTCTGCTGGTTGAAAAACAAGAGCAACTGTTCCCTGTCAAAAATATTAAGCCAAGGAAATTTCAGCTGCCCGAAGAGCATATATGACAAATAAAATATTGATGATGCGCTGAGGACTAGGATATGGATTCATTAAGAAAGATTACTAGATAAGGTATTTGCTAAAAGGTGATCAGATTCTCTAACATGTTTCCTTAGAATGAATGCAAAATAAAGCTCATCTTTCTTCGATCAATTAAATTGGCCATAAAACTCATCCAGCGAACCAGCATGCATACCAAACAAGTAAAGATCATTCATTCAATGGATAAAATGCAAACTGAAAAATGGGCAAAAGTTAAATCTTGAGCAGACAAAATGAAATTGTGATACTCCTAACACAAGAATCAAACCTTCAAATTGTCTCGATGTTCTTGAAGAATTTTTGCGGCACCAAGAAGCATTGCAACATGAGCATCATGGCCACATGCATGCATTTTTCCAGCATTTTTACTTCTGTGCTCCCAGTCTACCGTTTCCTGTTAAAATTAAGATGTATTAACTAAGAGTTTAAGTTCTATGCACTTACAGTAATCAAGTCACTTATTAGGTAATTACAATTAAATCTCTTGATAAATGTTACTTGGTAATCTGGTAAAAAATGGTGAGTGATGGTTAAAATTCATTGATTGTGTAAAAAAATCTTTACAGTGTCAGTTATATAACTTAAATCCATTAACTAATTGCTTTTGCCAAAATAGAAGACAGGATAGATGATTCTCTCCTTCCTTAAATTCATATTCAACATTGCTATTGCCTATTTTGTGATATCTAATCAGTATATCAGTACAAAGAACACAACTTTTACATCAAAAACCAAGAGGACAATCAGAATTTAATAAAATCAAGTAGCATTTAAAGAGAAGTAATCAGTTTTACATAAATCAAAATAGAGAAAATATTTGATTTTGAACCTGCATAGGGAGAGCATCCATATCAGCTCTGATTGCAACAAAAGGGGATTTTCCTGAACCAATAAAACCAACAACACCAGTAGTAGCAAAAGGGTATTTGTAGGGAATTCCCATTTTATCCAATTCTTCCCTTATAAGCTTACTGGTCTCAAATTCTTCATATCCCAGCTCAGGATTCTCATGTATCCTTCTCCTGACCCCCACAATCCAATCAAAAACCTCAGCTTTCTTTGCAAAATTGAGGAAATTAATAGGAATTTCTGATAATGAAGAGTCTGACCAAATGGGTATGGCAGAAAATGAAACAAAAATCAAAATCAAGAAAACCCATCTGGAGAAATCCATTTGAGCAAAAAAGAAAAAAACAAAACTTTTTTTCAAGAAAACTACAGAAAGAGTGAGGAGAAAGGGAGTGAAAAATATAATGGAGATATTAGGTGAGAACGAGGAAAATATGGGGAAAATAGATTTTAAGTTCCAAAATAGGACGACTACTATTACTAGGAGTTATGTCGAATTAAAATACTCCTACTATAAGTTGAGTTATTTGTCATCTTCTTTCGCCACAGTTGATGAGCACTGAAGAGTGAAAAGATGCCTTCACAGCTCTTCAATAGTTTTCGGTCTACAGCCGACTTCACGTGCTTAATCAAAATCTCTCGCGTGTTATTCCTTGTTTAGTAATCGCCAGCCGCAACCTTTTCTTTTCTCCCACTTTCTACGATAGTTGAGAGTTTTGTTTTTGTTTCTTGTTTCTTGTTGGGCCATCTCCGAGGCCAATTGCATTTGCTTTTTGGTCTCCAATGATTGTTGTATAATATTAATTTTAGTATATAATTTTAATAAATCAATTTTCGTACAAATATTATTATATATAAAATTATAAGTTAATTTTATTTTAGTTTTTTGGTAATTATTATATTTTATTACCAAAGTCAAAATTTACTGTTCAAAAAATAAAATTTCAGTAAGGCTGGACATTTTCTCAGAACTTAGTATCATCCTATACTCCGTATACTAATAGCTAACTATCATTCGTTGTATCAAGTGTAGTGTATTACTCCTCAGCATCTCCTGATCATGGATAGAAGTTCAGCTTTTTAAGTCTTCTTCCGAGTCTGGTAATCTTATGGCCTCTTCCACATATCATTTGGATGATCAGCTTTATTATTATCATTTGTTGCACCTGTTGTGCCCTAAAGACCCTCTAATTTCTTTTCCGCCACACATAGTAGACACATCCAGCTAAAGCCATTATGTATATCTCATCGTTGGCTGATCTATCCTTTGCGTGGCAATATGCCCAAGCTATCTCTTGTTTCCACTCCATGGCATGTCTTGTAATACCCATCCATTGTAGAAGTTTTCTCCAGATGGACTCTGCAAATGGGCACTTGAAAAATAGATGCTCCATGCTCTCATCTTCGACGTTACACAGTGGACATAGTAAGTCATTTGTCACCACCCATCTTGCTAATTTGTCCCTAGTGTTTAGTTTGTCCATGATAGCCAAATAAAGAATAAAAATCCATTTTGGCATTCTTCCATTATTGCACACAAGTTTCCTCCGTGGCATTTTCTGTTGTTCTCCTCTTAGCAGCATGTATAAACTTTTGATGGATAAGTTCTCCGTAGCAAGAATCTCTGTCAGATTTATGCCTGTATCAATCATGTATTGCTTAGCCTTTAGTATCTTCTTCACCATCCACGAAGCCTGTTTAGGTTCAATTTTCCTTATATCTCTACCTCTCCCATAGTATATGTGTATCCACTATACCCATAGCTTGTCCTTTTTCTGAGCTATATTCCATAGTAATTTACATATAGCAGCATTGTTCCACTTGGATATGTCTAGTAACTTCCATTGACCATCAACTTTTAGTTGGCACAGTTTGTCCCATGCTATTAAAGCTATCTTTGATATATCAGCACCCCCAGACCATAGGAATTTTCTACATATTACTTCTATCAGTTGTATAACCTTATTTGGGAAGACAAATAAAGTTAATTTTATTATAAGTTATAATTGTACAAAAAATATATAATCATCTAAAAAAACGAATGGTGTAAACATAAAATTATATGTAATGAATATGTAAAAAAGAAAAAAAAAATTCTTTAATAGAAATAAGAAAACAAAATTTAAATAAAAATAATAATATAATATTAAAGAGAGAGAAGAATATAAAATAAAATATTCTTTTTTGGAGTAAAAAATGGAGTAAAGATTGGAGGTGGCCTTAGTGCTTCAAAAGATAGAGAATAAAAGTCAAGTTCAATTAAACAATTAAATCGTTTAAAATGAAGTTTCATTTATGATTCAAACTTGGTAATATCATTATAATCTTGATTACGTGTTTGTAATCTGTAATTCTGTGTTATATATTTGTAATTCTTAAGAGGATGGAATTGATTCTTCTTTTATCTCAATCAATTGACATGGTTAAAAGTGTAAATAAAAAAGACAAAAGTAAGGTGGAACCGTGGAAGTGTAAATTTGTGAATCGCATAAATGAATACAGTTCGTCTACTTTTTTCCTATAAAATTATTGCAGGACAAGAATCAAGATGGTACTAATTTAAAATTGTGGAACCATCATTGCTAATTTTAAATTACATAAAATCCTAAAAAGAGATATTTTGGTCAATGGTAATATCATCCTTCATATTAGTGACAAAGACTAAAATCAATATTATAAGCCATTTGTCCATATAAAATATATGGATAACTTTGTACTTAAAAACAAATTAAAGCAGTGTTCCTTTGGACACCTTAAAAAGAATTACTACTACATATTTTATCCTCAAAAATCGAAAAGAAAGTTACAAAATAGATTCAAACTTCTTACCGTAAAAATGATCTATACCCTACATGTTTCTTTTAAAGAGAAAAATATCTAGGGTATGTTTGGTATAACTAGAAAATATTTTTTGTGATCAAGAATAGAGTTTTTGCGGTTTGCAGGTGAAGATCTAAAATCTTGATTGTTCAAAATTGAACAATTCTTTTCGATGAAAAGAGTACCTATGGATGAGAGGATTGGAGTTGCGGCTTTACAGTTAGACGGATAGGCAATTCAATGACACCTATCCTTCATGAAATACAGACAATATATCCAACCTGCTACTTGGAATGATTATGTGATGGCCTTAGTTGAAAGATTTGGTACTGGTTTTGATTATTCTATGGAGGAAATCAAAAAGATCAAACAGTTGGGGAGCATGAAAGAGTATCAAGCTCTATCTTTAAAAGGAATTTGACTAGGGTGAACTTATCACAGGAGAATGCTATAAGTTGCTTCATTGGGGGGCTCAAACCTAAGCTGAATATTGCAGTCAAAATCAACAATCCTACAACTCCATCACAAGTATACAAAGTGGCTCGAATGTAGGAGGCATATCTCTCAGCCATCAGACAAACTAATAGTTAGTCCGCTTATACTCATCCACCAAAGAAGTACATGGAGTCGAAGGGTTATGACAGACCAATCCTTCCTAATCCTAGCACTAGTAAGGTTCATATGAGGAGGTTGAGTGCAGAGGAAATGAATGAGAAGAGAGAAAATGGTTTGTGCTTTGTTTGTGATGAAAAGTACACTGGAGCATAAATGCAAGAACGCTAAGCAGTTGTATTTGATGGAACAAGAAGGAGCAAGGAGAAGTGGAGCAATCAAAACTGGAGGAAACACCAGAAGAACTGGCCTTGCAGATCTGTGATTCAGAACATATGGTAGAACAATTAGAAATTTCCATCCATGCACTCAATGGATTATTGGGGTAAAGGACCTTGAAGGTAAATGGCTATCACTACAAGAAACCATTGCATCTTGGTTGATACATGAAGTTCCCACAACTTCATTGATCCAGCAGTAGTGGAGCAACTAGGATGCCCAGTCACTCAGATTTCACGTCAAGTGGTGGCTGCAGCTAATGGTTTACTGAAGGGGGACACGGTTTGCAGAATTTCTTGGCTATTACAGGGTGTAGAATTTTCAACTGAGTTCCTCATCCTACCATTGGGATATTGTGGAGTAGTATTGGGGGTGCAATGGATACTAATATTGGGGGATATCCAGATGAATTTCAGAAAGTTGACTATGGAATTCATCTATAAAGGAAAGAGGCATGTTCTGAGAGGAGCTGGTAGACAAATCTTGAGTCTTGGAGCTGGGAAGTTAGCCAAAATCACAAGTAATCACTCAGAACTTTGCATGATTCAGTTAGTACCCACCCTGTGTAATGAAGTAAAATGGTATTCTCTAGAAGCTAAGAAATGACTGAACTTGATCCTAAGTTGCTGACTTTACTAGATGAGTTCAAAACAATCTTTTATGAATCTACTCAACTGCCCCTATCTAGAGATGTATTTGACCATAGAATCATTTTACAAAATGGCACTGAACCAATCAATAAGAGACCCTACAGATATCCATCAGTTAAAAAGGATGTGATTGAAACTCTAGCTAAACAAATGCTAGATCAGGGAATCATTCAACCTACCAGCAGTCCCTTTGTTGCACCTGTGGTATTGGTAGGGAAGAAAGGTGATACTTGGAGACTATGTGTTGATTATAAGGATTTGAATAAGGACATTGTGAAGAACAAATTTCCTATACCTATTGTGGAGGATTTACTAGATGAATTAGGGGGATTTAAAGTCTTCTCTAAAATTGATCTAAGGTCGGGCTATCATCAGCTAAGAATGGTTACTTAAGACATACCTAAGACTGCCTTTAGAACACACTCAGACCACTATGAGTATCTAGTCATGCCTTTTGGATTGTCAAATGCTCCTTCCACATTCCAAGGCTTGATGAATTCCTTGTTCAATGCTTCCCTTAGGAAGTATGTGTTGGTATTTTTTGATGATATTATGATCCATAGCAGATCCTTAGAGGATCATATATGGCATTTAAGGGATGTCTTTCAAGAAATGGAGAAGCATCAATTGTATGCTAAAAGAAACAAGTGTTTCTTTGGGGTTAAAAGGATTGAATACTTGTTCCATTTCATCATTGAAGAAGGTGTGTCCACTGATTCATAGAAGATAGAAGCTGTGAAGAAGTGACCTACACTGTGAGTACGTAATTTTCGCCCGATGAAAATGCTCCTACAAAATCCACAAAAATAAATGTAATGACCCGGTCGGTCGTTCTGAGAGTAATAACCATGTTTCCCCCATTTCTGCTTCTCTATGTGTTGTTCAGTCTTATTATGTTGCTTTGGGTTGGCGGTCCGGGTTCAGAGTGATTTGGAAGGGAATGAGACACTTAGTCTCTTAATTTGGAATTTTAGTTGGAAAAGTCAACCGGAAGTTGACTTATGAGTAAACGATCTCGGATTAGGGGTTTTATGGTTCAGATAGCTCCGTTAGGTGATTTTGGACTTAGTAGTGTGTTTGGAATGTTATTTGGAGGTCCGTGGTAGAATTAGGCTTTAATTGGCGAAATTGGAAATTTGGCGATTTCTGGTCGCCAGTGGAAAATTAGATATCGGTGTCGGAATGTAATTTCGGAAGTTGGAGTAGGTTCGTAGTGTCATTTGTGATGTGTGATCAAAATTTGAGGTTATTCGGACGAGGATTGGTAGGTTTCTGCATCGTTTGCGAAATTCGGAAGTTTAGAAGTTCTTAGGCTTGAATCCGAGGGTAATTTGGTATTTCGATCTTGTGTTGAGTGATTCGAAGGCTCGACTAAGTTTATATGATGTTATGGGATGTATATGATTGGTCGGGGTCCCGAGGGGCCCGTGTGAGTTTCAGGGTGGTTTTGGACCATTTCTAGGCCATTTTTAGCTCCTGATTTTTTTACTACAGCAGTGTGATGTGCGACCGCGGGGAATTGGTCGCGATCACGATGAGTAAAATGAGAGAAAATGGCCAGTGAATCGCGATCGCGATCGCGGAAGGCCTTTCGCGATCGCGTAGAGGAAATTTTCTGCTGCACTGACCCGAAGTTGGAAGCTTGTATCTTGCAATATATAAGGAATTTTGTGATGATCCAAAAATAAAAGTTGTAGATCTTTGTGTTTAATTTTCATAAAATCAAACCATTTGGAATTTGGAGTTGTTTATAAATAGTTATGTTTGATACACTACAGCCTGTCCGGGAAGAGTTTGGAAATTGCATTGTGTTGTATAGAGATGACTTTGGAGGCTTATATCTCGTAATTTATAGGGTATTGGGAAATGATAAAAGAGTGAAAGTTGTAGACCTTGGTGTTTAGTTTTCAAAAAGTCAAACCATTTTCAATTTGGAGTTTTGTACAAAATGTTATGACTATAATACCTAAGGCTGTCTGGAAGAGCTGGGCCTTTGTTCTTCGCGATCGAAGGGAAAAGTTTGGGCTGAGAAAAGTTGTACTTCGCGATTGCAAAGAATTTTCTGCGATCGCGATGAGTAAATACCTGGCAGAAGCTATATATCGAGGTTTCAACCATTTTTAACATATTTGGAGCTATGGAGCTCGAATTGAAGCGATTATTTAGGCGATTTTCACCATATGGAATGGAATTCGGGGCGATTTGAGGCTTATTAGAGAGGCTAGGGTATCATTGAGTATATTTTCGTCTGGTTCAAGGTAATTAATGATTGTAAATCTTGTCCTGAGGGTATGAAACCCCGAATTTCACATCGTTTCACTATTTTGAAGTGGCACACATGCTGGATGACGAGCGTGTGGCGTGCACCATTAGGGATTGTGACTTGGTCCGTCCCGTAGAAACTATTAAGTTGCGTATTTGACTGAAAACCATATGATATTTTATGTTGTAGAAAGTATCACTACGTTTTGGGTTGAATGCCGTATTTGGGCCTCGTGCCAAGTTGTTTGGACCCTTAGGGTCTTTTACTACTATTTCCTCACTGTTTTGATCTAAAATTTGTACTCAGTCATGCTATATTTTTACTGATTTCATAACTCAGTCTTATTTACTCCGTTTTGATGCATAAATGATATTTGGGCTGAGCATCCTGTTTTATTGATAGCCCGAGCGGCTTGAGAGGTTTCTGACTGAGTGAGGCCGAGGGACTGTGCTGTGAGGATATTATGGGATCGGGCTGCACGCCGCAACATGTTGTTACTAATTCATGATTATGTAAGGTCGAGGGCCTGATTGATTATGCCACGAGATGGCTTGTTATAGCGCTTGGGCTGTAGGATCCCCTTCGGAGTCTGTACACCCCCAGTGAGCGCGGGTACCTACTGAGTGCGAGTGCCGAGTGATTAGGAGGAATGAATGGTTGTAAGGTTGCCCAATGGGCTGATTATGAATGATTTTGAGGTATGCCCGAGGGACTGATTTTGAATTATGTTATGCCCGGGGGAGGTTTATGATAGATGTTTTTGCCGAGAGGTTATGTATGATTTTTATCGCTTTTACTCTAAACTTCTGGAATTTCTGTTGAAACTGTTGGAAAAATATCTTCAAATGATTTTTACTGAAATCAGCTTTTAAGCGTGATGATTTGACATATATGTTGTCGGAATGAAGGGCTGTACTTACTGTGAATTTATGACATGTACTTATGCGTTTCTTATTGCACAAATATTATTTACTTTTATTACTTACTAAGTTGACGTACTCACATTACTCCCTGCACCTTGTGTGCATATTCAGGTGCTAGGGCATCAGAGTGAGGGCTGATTTTCCTCTCTCAGAGTTTTACAGAGATTTGCGAGGTAGTTGCACGGCATCCACAACCTTGCCTTCTCCTTCTTACTTTTATAGCATTTATTTTCCCCAGAATTGTATTTTCTTTATATGCTCATGACTAGCGACTCCGGTATTTTGGGCTGTATTTAATGTTTGGTATATCCTTGTTTTGAAATGCTTAAACGGTAATTTTTATGAAATATCAGATTAGTAATGATTTGAACGAAAGGTTTCTTTATGCTATAAGTAGTGAATTGGCTAGCCTAGTATCATGATAGGCGCCATCACGGCCGGGAGGTTTTGGGGTCGTGACAAGTTGGTATCAGAGCTCTAGGTTACATAGAACTCGCTAGTCATGAGCATGTTTAGTAGAGTCTAGCGAATCGGTACAGAGACGTCTGTACTTATCTTCGAGAGGCTGCAGAACCCTTAGGAAAAATCTCACATTCTTGAATTCTTGTCGTGCGAATCCATTTATTCAGCCAAAACATAATTCTTTGAATTTCTTTCATGTATTCGAACGCACACGTGAGCACTCAGTATCAGCTGTGCATCGATGACTTGTGATTTACATGGATGAGTTGTGAGATTGATTTTAGCATGTTGATAATGGGCCAGTCTAGAGGACTTGAGGCCGGGTTTTGGTCTGTGGCTTGAGTGCTGAGATTTCGATTATGTGAGCACGAGCATTTGGGACTTATATGTCCGTTATGTCCCTATTAGTGGGATTTTATGGTTGGATGACTATGTGGTAAGTGTGATTTGATGGTGAGATGTGTTCAAATTGTTTGATTACGACAAAAAGAATTGGCTGGAGATGTAGCAAGAACTATAGAGTGTTTGACTTTTGTCTTGAGTTGGCATATGACCTCGAGTTGTGAGTGTATTAAAGGGCCTCTCATGCAGTTTAATGGTGAAGTGAAGTGGATCTTCCTGTTGTGTTATAAGTTCTTGGTGATGTCTTTTGGGCTGACCAATGCCTCAACAGCGTTCATGTATTTGGTTATCAGTGTATTCCAGCCGTATTTGGGATCCTTCGTTATTGTATTCATTGGTGACATCCTGGTGTACTCACATAGCCAGGAGGAGCATACTCAGCATTTGAGGATTGTATACAGAGATTGAGGGAGCAGAAACTTTATGCAAAGTTCTCTAAGTGTGAATTTTGGCTCAGTTTAGTAGCATTCTTGGGGTACTTGGTGTCCAGTGAGGGTATTCAGATGGTCAGACGAGTGTGGGGAGAGCTTTCAGAGCTCAAGACTACTTTGACCACAACTCCAGTGTCAGTTCTGCCACCAGCTTCAGGTTCTTATACCGCATATTTTGATGCCTCGAGGATAGGCATGTGTTGTGTTTTAATGTAGGAGGATAAGTGATCGCGTAATGGACACGATTTTGGAAGGGTACATAGATATATCAGTTTGAGGTTAAGCAGGCGGGGTTATCTTCTGCGGGGTTGTCCTGAGGTTGTGTGATCCTTATATTGTTTTGTAGCAAGTTCTCTTTTACCAGAAAATGATATATGTTGTAATTTGAGCGTAGATCGCTTGGGGAAGTTGGCATGTCTATTGCAATGGTGAATGCGAGATTTGCAGAAGATTTGAGATATTAAATGGTTGTTATATGATTATGAATGGTTTAGTTGAATCTCACTGTGGTATTTTGGTAGTGATAGCGTATGGGCATTGTGAGATATTGTTTGTCTTGTTCTATGACTTTGAGCCAAGTGGGGGAGTCTGCTAGTGATAAGTTGGTTGCACGATTATGTGTTGTATTGGTTTCAGTTCGAGGTATACTGGTGAATCAGTTATGACCTGTAGGGATGTAGTTTGAGAATGACTCGAGTGATAGAAATTTTTGGATATAGGTTGTAATATACTCTTATGGGTAAATGGGTTTTATTGAATGATTGAGTTGTATTTGTAAAAGGTGTAATGTGTGCGGAGTAGAAATTTACTTGGTTGCTTTTCGAAGTGTGAATTACTTCCTAGTGTGTTGGTGTGCAAATGGGGCCCAGGTCGTTCAACATGTTTGATCAGTTTAATTGAGAATTTGCGTAGAGTGGGTGATTCTCGAAAATGGTTCTGATGGATTTAGGGTTTATATATCATTGTGGATTCTACATTCCGATATCATGAAAGGAAAGAATAACTTGAATTCGTAGAAAGTATCTTTAGAGTAAGTGTTTGACTTGTGGTACTTTTGGGGTGCTTAAGAGAATATTCAGCGGCTTACGAGACTTAGGGCGGTGTGGTTTTGTGCTAGGTCCTCGCGTGGTGAGTTTTGGTTGAAGATTTTGGTATTATAGCAAGGAGAAGAATCAATTTGAAGGTAAGGCAGCAGGAAATAGGAGGATAGCTTAGAGTAGGTTGGATCGACATCATAATGAGTAAAATCGGTTCCTTGGGTGCTTGTGATGTGGTGAGGATTCCATTTGTGATTAGTGGCAATGCTCTCGGGTTTTGGTGACCTGCGTATCTTGGTTGAGTAAAGGGATTCAGTCCTGACGGTTTGGTTTTGTGCAAATGGGATTTGGAGAGTTCTTGATGGTTTCTACCACAGATTGAGATGCGTACTTTCTACTGGCGTGAGGGGAATGAGATGTATAGTGATTTTCTCCTAGATATGAAATCAAATGGAAAGTTCTTAGCTAATTGAGTATGTAGTTGCTTGCGACTCAGAGTGGGTTTGAGGTTTGTCGTATCGTTCATATGGTGGAATAATGGGTGCGATGTGTGGTGTAGTATTGAGATTGCGGGTGCTAGGTCACGATGCGATTTTAAAGGAAGGTTCTGAATTCTTAGGTAGCATGGACGATCTCAGATGAGCAGATAGATGGTGTTACTTTTAGATATGGATCAATGAAGGTATAAGTTTCAGAAGAGGCACTGCATTTTGATTTATGGATACTTTATTGGTGTGGCGGGACTCTCCTTATTGGTCGGCCGCGGGTATTCGAATTTGACCTTGTAACACATACGGATTGTAGGGGTATCCATTGTGGTATGATCGTGTACTGGGGAAGTATTAGACATCCATGCGATGAATTTGAGATCGGAAATTTGTGTGCTCTGAGGGTTTGGAGTATGGGAACTCGAATGAGTAGATGATTTCATAGTTGAGGCCTGTAGAGTCGTAGCCAAGGTTAGCCAGAAGTTAGTGTGTGTTGTGTTTCGGTCATTATGGACCTTCAGAGGGTCATTTGTCTATTGTGTGTGACCGGATTGATTGGGTTTTTTTAGTAGGCCCAGTGGGGATATGTGCTTTGCACCGAGTCGGATTGATTGGCTCCGTAGTGCTATTGTGAGGGGCATGCTAGTTAGTGGTTGTTGGGCTTATCTGTGTTTTGGGATGATTTATGAGTTACTCTTCCCTGCTACGGAAGCTGCGATTCATTGGTTTTAGGCACACATGGTGCGGCTCCATTGTGGTCTTATAGCGAGATTTGAGTAAGGTAAGTAATTGGATATTGCAGGATCGAGACGTATTGGTTATGTTCTTTCGGGTTCGTGTGGCATGGTATCATCCGATTCTCGTGGTTATGGAAATGCATTTTGAGTATCGATGTCGGGTTTTGCGTGGTTGTCGATTTTAAGCAAGGCAGAGATAATATGGAGCAACGCTTGGACGGGGTTGCGCCTTGCAGCGAAGTTATATTGAGATATGATCCTTGTGTGTTTGATTTGTGTGTTTTGGTTCTGCGGTGTGTGAGGAGTTCTTAGCATTGCGTTGTGGTTATACTCGTTGATCTTGCGGGACGGTTCTTTTGTTTGATATCATTTTCCATGTTTGAGTACATTTGGAATGTTGCTTATTAGTGCACAGATTGCACGGGTCGTGGATTTAAGCTGTATTGATGCGTCATGTTGCTAGAGTGGTTGTATTGGATGAGATGAGGTCGCCTGACCTAGAATGGGTGCTATCGGATCTGGTTGCGGCAGATTTGGGAGGATATTGATGCTAATCGGCTTAGAAATTTTGCTATAGTTCCTATCGAAGGAGAGGGAGTTCCACCACTTGTTTATCCGACGAATGGTTATGGGTTTCTGCATGTTTCTTTCATCATTGGCAGTATATGAAGGTGTGCTAACGAGTCTCTGTTTGTTAATAGTTTTATTACCGGCATTGGGTTGTTCTGAGCAGCCACTGTGTTCATAAATTATCGCTACGAGTGTTTGATTTATGTGGGATATCATGTGATTTCATCTTGAGTTATGGATATGGTTAGGTACATCTTGTTCAGACTTATACAGTGTGTAGATACGAGATTCTGATCTTGTAGAAGATTTCGGATGTGGAAATTTTTTGGATTCTAAGGCTTCGGCTAGGTTGGATGAAGAAATTTTTGTTATGCTGTGTTATCAGACCTATATGGGATAGGGTGATGTGGGATCACCCCCGCGTATGCGCATGGTAAGGTTACGCGGCATTTTGACGGTGTTGGAGAACAACTCTTGGTACGTTCGAGGACGAACGTATGTTTAAGTGGGGGAGGATGTAACGACCCGGCCGGTCGTTCCGAGAGTAATAGCCCCGTTTCCCCCATTTCTGCTTCTCTATGTGTTGTTCAGTCTTATTATGTTGCTTTGGGTTGGTTGGTCCGGGTTCGAAGCGATTTTGGAAGGGAATGAGACACTTAGTATCTTTGGAAAAGTCAACCGGAAGTTGACTCATGAGTAAACGATCTCGGATTAGGGTTTATGGTTCGGGTAGCTCCGTTAGGTGATTTTGGACTTAAGAGTGTGTTCGGAATGTTATTTGGAGGTCCGTGGTAGAATTAGGCTTCAATTGGCAAAATTAGAAATTTGGCGATTTCCGGTCGGCAGTGGAAAATTAGATATCGAGGTCGTAATGGAATTCCGGAAGTTGGAGTAGGTTCTTAGTGTCATTTGTGATGTGTGTGCAAAATTTGAAGTTATTCGGATGAGGATTGGTAGGTTTCGACATCGTTTGCGAAATTTGAAAGTTTAGAAGTTCTTAGGCTTGAATCCGAGGGTAATTTGGTATTTTGATGTTGTGTTGAGTGATTCGAAGGCTCGACTAAGTTTATATGATGTTATGTGATGTGTTGGTATGATTGGTCGGGGTCCCGAGGGGCTCGAGTGAGTTTCAGGGTGGTTTCGGACCATTTCTAGGCCATTTTTAGCTGCTGATTGTTTTTGCTACAGCAGTGTGCTGTGCGATCGCGGGGAATTGATCACGATCGCGATGAGTAAAATTAGAGAAAATGGCCAGTGAATCGCGATCGTGGAAGGCCTTTCGTGATCTCATAGAGGAAATTTTCTGCTGCACTGACCCGACTTTGGAAGCTTGTATCTTGCAATCTATAAGAAATTTTGTGATGATCCGAAAATGAAAGTTGTAGCACTTTGTGTCTAGTTTTCCGAAAATTAAACCATTTGACATTTGGAGTTGGTTATAAAGAGTTATGTTTGATACACTACAGCCTGTCCGTGAAGAGTTTGGAAATCGCATTGTGTTGCATAGGGCTGACTTTGGCGGCTTATATCTATAAAAGAATCAAAGTTGTAGTCCTTGGTGTCTAGTTTTTAAAAACTCAAACTATTTGAAATTTGGAGTTTTGTACAAAAAATTATGACCATAATACCTGAGGCTGTCTGGAAGAGCTAGGCATTTGTTCTTCGCGATCGGAAAGCATTTTCCGCTATCGCGAAGGGAAAATTTTGGGATGATAAAAGTTGTGCTTCTAGATTGAGAAGAATTTTCCGCGATCACGATGAGTAAATACCTGGGTAGAAGCTATATATCGAGGTTTCAGCCATTTTTAACGCTATGGAGCTCGGATTGAAGCGATTTTTGAGGCAATTTTTCACCATATGGAATGGGATTCGGGGTGATTTGAGGCCTAGTTGAGCGGAAAGGGCATCACAAAGTAGATTTTTGTCCGGTTCGAGGTAAGTAATGATTGTAAATCTTGTCCTGAGGGTATGAAATCCCAAATTTCACATCGTTTCACTATTTTGAAATGGCGCACATGCTGGATGACGAGCGTGTGGCATGCACCGTTGGGGATTGTGACTTGGTCCGTCCCGTAGCAACTATTAAGTTGTGTATTTGACTGAAAACCATATGATATTTTATGTTTTAGAAATTATCACTACGTTTTGGGCTGAATGCCGTATTTAGGCCTCGTGCTAAGTAGTTTGGACCCTTAGGGGCTTTTACTACTATTTCCTCATTGTTTTGATCTAAAATCTATACTCAGTCATGTTATGTTTTTACTGATTTCATAACTCAACCTTATTTACTCCGTTTTGATGCATAAATGATATTTGGGCTGAGCACCCTGTTTTATTGATAGCCCGAGCGGCTTGAGAGGTTTCTGACTGAGTGAAGCCGAGGGCCTGTGCTGTGAGGATATTATGGGATCAGGCTGCGCTCCGCAGCATGTTGTTACTGATTCATGATTATGTGAGGCCGAGGGCCTGATTGATTATGCCACGAGATGGCTTGTTATAGCGCTTGGGCTGTAGGAGCCCCTTCAGAGTCTTCACACCCCCAGTGAGCGCAGGTAGCTACTGAGTGCGAGTGCCGAGTGCCGAGTGACGAGTGATTGGGAGGTATGAGTGGTTGTAAGGTTTCCCGAGGGGCTGATTGTGAGTGATTATGAGGTATGCCCGAGGGACTGATTTTGGATGATGTTATGCCTGGGGGAGGTTTATGATACATGTTTTTGCCCGAGAGGCTATGTATGATTTTTATCGCTTTTACTCTAAACTTCTGGAATTTCTGTTGAAACTGTTGGAAAAATATTTTCAAATGATTTTTACTGAAATCAGCTTTTAAGCGTGATGATTTGACATATATGTTATCGGAATAAAGAGTTGTACTTACTGTGAATTTATGACATGTACTTATGTGTTTCGTATTGCTCAGACACTATTTACTTTTATTACTTACTAAGTTGGCGTACTCACGTTACTCCATGCACCTTGTGTCCAGATTCAGGTGCTAGGGCATCAGAGTGAGAGCTGATTTTCATGTCTCAGAGTTTTACACAGATTTGCGAGGTAGCTGCACGACATCCACAACCTTGCCTTCTCCTTCTTACTTTTATAGCGTTTGTTTTTCCCAGACTTGTATTTTCTTTATATGCTCATGACTAGCGACTCCGGGATTTTGGGTTGTATTTAATTTTTGGTATATCCTTACTTGTTTTGAAATGCTTAAACGGTAATTTTTTATGAAATATCATATTAGTAATGATTTGAACGAAATGTTTCTTTATGCTATAAGTAGTGAATTGGCTAGCCTAGTATCATGATAGGCGCCATCACGACCGGGGAGTTTTGGGGTCGTGACAATAAATCATTCTAATTGTTTTTAATGTTATAGAATGTCATGAATTCCTTGTCAATTGTTTGTTTGCAATTAGATGCATTTTTGTGCATTTTTAATATTTTAACGTCATGAAAAATACCAAAAAAAATTTAATTCTTCATTGTAGCATTTTGGATCTTAACTGCATTTAGAATTTAATTATATTAATTAAATACATTACTAAACAAAAACCACAAAAATACAATAGTCATGTCTACATTTTAGCTTTTAATTTTAATTAATTAGCATTAAATTAGTGAAAATAAGTAAGAACAATTCTAGAAAATAGATTAAGTGGAGTCTAATTTAGGATTTATTTAGCTTGTTTATGATTTTTATTAATGAAGTTACTTTTTTTTTTAAAATCAAAGAAAAGAAAGAAAAAACAAAGAAAAGGAAAAGGTTGCTTTGAGCTTCAAATTGGATTGGGCCAGATTTCAAACGGCCCAATCTTCCTCAATCTCGCCCTAGCCCACTAACCCAACCGGTCCAGTCCCCATCTTAATCCAAACGGCACCGTTTTGCAACACTCAAATCCCCACCCTTCATTTCAGTAGATCCAACGGATCTAAACTAACCTTTAATCTACATAAATCTGTCGGAAACCCCCTAGCCCTAGAGATCAGATCTCACTTCAACTCATCTCCATCTCATCTCTCTCAAGACCTAAACCTAGCCGCCCCAAGACCCCTTGTCGGCGGCCACCACACAAACAACTCCAATCTCTCTTAAATTAACACCAGGCAATCACCATTCGCCCCTCTCCTCAGATTCTATAATCATTCCCCTCAAATCTCTCTAGGTCTCTCTAATTTTTTGATCTAAAATCCAAGAAAACCTAGTTTTACTCTTTTTCTGATTTCTTCAACGAATTCGTTCGACTTGGCTCACAAATCATGCCGGTCGATTGCTCTTGACAAGAGAAATCCATTGCCGTTAGTTTTGGATCATGTCGAAATCTTCATAAAGCGCAGTTGGTTAGCCAAATCTTACTGAAGAATCCTATGCTGCCTCAGTTGGAGATATTTGGTAATATCCTTCTTTATTTACCTCAGTTAAGTATCCTTTTCTCCTGCACCAATTTCTTGTTTGTCTGTTCCTTCACGTGTTCGTCAAGCGAAGAGTCAATAACAATTAATAATATGCTTGCATGGTTTAAGTCATTTGATTGCATGTTTAAGATTGGTTCATTTAGAACAATTAATTCTTTTCCCACTGGAATTCTCTTCTATTTTTTTTTAATTCGTGTGGTATCACTTGGTTTTAATTGGGCCTGGCCTGCTTGATAGGCATGCCCATTAACTGTGAGATCCGGGTAAGGGAGATGGGCCTATTGGCTTAAGGCCCATATGGTTTGAGTCTAGCCAATAGTAATTACCGGGGTATAGAAGGGTAGTTTGGTATTTAGAGTTGAGGATTCTTTTCTGTTATAGCTGAGGGGAGTTTCTAGAAGGAAATGAGAGTTATCCTTGCAATAAGATAATAAAAACAGCTCGGATGTTGGGGTCTAAGTGAACAAATAACCAAAGTTTGAAGGGTAGACGTGAATTAGAAACCAAGTTTTGCTGCCCTAAAATCCTGCTATAAAAGACTCATTTTCATTGATATTGAGGGGGATCTGAGGTCAAAAAATAGGTCATACGACTGTTGAGATTGTAGGTTCCAAATATGAGTTTTGATAGCTGAAAAAAACCTCAAGAAAAACAGAAAACACACAAATCTTGCACACACTAAATACATTGAATAATAAAGCTTTTGGGAACATTTTTCTGGGTTTAAAAACTGCTGAAGTTTGAGCTCATTTGCTGTTGATTACTGCTTAAGCTGCTCTTGTCTGACCAAGCCTTATTTGCTTTCAATTTTGACCCTTACTTGGTCATTTTCTTCTGTCTCTTTGCTGCTAGGTATGTAATCATTCATTTGAGATGTTTATCAAATATGAACTTGAGGTTGTGATTTGTTCTTTTTCACGATCCAAAATCCCTAAGGTCGTGATGGCGCCGGACATCAATGTCAGGCAAGTCAAATCATTAATTAATTGAAATAACTCTCCGGTTTTTAACATTTATGAAAATATTTTTGTTCACTTTATTACATGATAATCAAATAAAAGTCTGCTAATTAAAGACAGTGATTTGAAGATTTCACTTAAGCAATTATATCCCAATACATATCCCAGAACCCGGTTTCACAAGTACATGAGCAATTTCTAAGAGTTTATACAATCATTACAAAGCATGTCCGAAATACAACTGGACAAGAAAATTTAAATGAAATAAATACAGTATGAAGGAGACTCTGTCAGCCGCGGATCACCTCCGGATGATGCAGCTCGCCTAAGTCTCTGAATCCTCCACATTGCTATGAAAGTACATGTGCAATAAAATGCACAACAAGTGTAGCATGAGTACAAAAATAACGTGTACTCAGTAAGTCCCCCGTCTAACCTCAGAGAGGTAGTGACGAGAGGTAAAATTAGACACCTACTACAGGTCCATTTAAAATATTTAAGAGTGACACTAATCATGGTTTTATCATAGACAATTTATAAAACAGGGTTTAAACATCTTACAACTCCGTTCACATTTAACACTTCCTATCTTCGTCGTATTAACAAATAATCAACATGGTGACTTAACCAAATATTAATAAATCAACGGAAGGAACAACTTCTTCCAAAAGTATTTTTAATAACTTTAAATCTCTGTCATTTCAATCGACAATTTAACATTTTCGGCCAGTAATCAGGCAAATATCATAGCAATCACGCAGCAAATATCATGCACAGGAAATGCCGAGGGTCGAATGGCGTGGACCAATAATAATAAATTGTGCACTGCCGAAGGATCGAACGGCTCGAATCATAGATGCATCTATCTGCCCCGCTCGCGAATCGGTCATGCGACGCGGTTAACATAATACGGCTATCCTGCTCGCAAATCATACATGCGACTCAGGTGCTCATATGAATACATACACAAATACAGGGTCTTCCTGCTCGCGAATCACTCAAGCGACTCAGGCACCCAAAGTTACACATATCCACATAATAAATTCGTATTTTATCAAGAAAACAGTTTTTCTCAGGAAAGTGGTCAAATCTTTATTAAAAGAAACATGAAATATAGGTTTTGAAATCTTTATTTTTGGAACTCATTTGTCAAGTTTAATGATACTCCATGATACAACCCAGTCCAGGTACACATATATCCACAGCGAAACCAATTTTCTTTCTAAAAGATTTAACAATATGAACTCTAGCTTTCTTTTAAACATTCAATTTCGTTTCGGCCATATCAGTAGTTTAATATTACATGAAGGGTTACAGGTACACACATAAAGCATGCTAGTGGGTCCTAGGCTGCCCGGACATGGCATAATTGTAGCTACGGACGGACTTCCGTCACCTCGTGCGTATGTATCCCCCGAAGATAATAGCATATACTGAGTTAATTCACCTAGGGGGACGATTCCCCCTCACGAAGTTAGAAAGGAGACTTACCTCGCTCCGAAATTCCCATACCGGCTTCCAAGCCCTTCCGATGACTCCAACGGACGCACAACGCTCCGAAACTACCACATAATAGCAAGGCAATGAAAAGTCATCCTAATACTCACAACAAATTCAAATTACATAATTCCCAACCCCGCTCGGATAAATGACCAAAAGACCCTCGAACCCACGTACCCGGAATCCGAAATTTCTCGAGGATACAATCTACCCATAACCTTACTAACTCAAATATATAATTTACTCAAAGATTCATGCTCAATTCGTGGCTAAAAATCCAAATTTACATTTTCTAGGTTTTTCTTCAAAAAACCCAATGTCTACCAATTTCCATGCCTAATCCATGCATATAATCTTGTATTTAACTTACAAACAGGAGGAATTTACTTACCTTGACAATGCATGAAGGAATCCTCTCTTGAAGCCTCCCAAAATCGCCTAAGCCATGAGAAAAATGAAGACAATGCACCAAATTTCTTGTTTTAAAACATTCTGCCTAGGCCGATTTCTGCACCTGCGGTCCTTCCCCCGCACCTGCGGTCCCGCAGGTGCGACCAAATCTCCCGCACCTGCGTTTTCCTCAAATTCAGCCCAAATCGCACCTCGCCCCACTGTCAGCACCTGCGTTTTTGCAGGTGCGGAAAATCCATCGCACCTGCGGTACCCAACCAAGCCTGCCCACACTCGCACCTGTGGCGCCCAAGCCCACACCTGCTGCCAAATCCTCGCAGGTGCGGATCACACCAGATGACAACAATCTTCACTTCTTCAAACTTCAATTCTTGATCCGACAACCACCTGGAATCCACCCGAGGCCCCCGGGACACCGTCCAATTATACCAACCTGTCCCAAAACATGACACGGACTTGCTCGAGCCCTCAAATCACATCAAACAATGCCGAAATCACGAATCACACTCAAATCCAATTCTTTAAGAACTTAGAATTTCAAACTTCTACATCCGACGCCAAAACCTATCAAGTCACACCCGATTGACCTCAAATTTTGCACACAAGTCATATTCAGCATTACGAAACTGCTCCAACTTCCGGAATGAAATTTTGACCTTGATACAAAACTTCCACTTCCGGTCGGATTTCTCAAAAACCTTCAAATTTCTACCTTTAGCCAAATGACCCCAAAATGACCTACAGACATCCAAATTCACTTACGATCGCGTTCCCAATTCTAGAATCACTATACAGAGCTATTCCCAAACTCGGAATCCCAAACGGACATCAACCTCATTGATATGCACTTCAAGCCCAAATTCATGAAATCCTTCTAAAATGCAAACTTTCACAATATACGCCGAAACGCCCCCGGGTTATCCAAACCCCGAGCCGGACATACACCCAAGTCTGAAATCTTCATACGAACCTGCTGGAACCTTCGAATTCTGATTCGGAGGTCATTTACTAAAAATTCCAAGCTTAGTTGATTTCTTCAACTTAAGGCTTCTGAAATGAGAATTTTCTTTCCAAATCAATTAAAAACTTCCTGGAATACAATTCCGACCATGCTCACGGGTCATAATACCTGAAACGGAGCTGCTCACGACTTGAACCTGCTGAACGACGCGCTAGAGCTCAAAACAACTGGTCGGGTCGTTACATTCTCCCCCCACTTAAACCGACGTTCGTCCTCGAACGTGTTAAGAACTGCTCTGGAGTTACCTGAAATCATTGTTTAACATCTCGAGCACCTGCCAGTGCTACCACAACCTAGTCGAGCACAATAGCTTGATCAAATCTGGAGATTTCTTCTTTATCTATATAATAAGCTCAGAATTCATTCAAACACTTGAAATTTCTCTTGCCAGGCCTAGTTTCAATATATATAAGCACTGCATCAACTAGCACACAATATACCAGGTCATAACTGCATACCTGATCACGCTCAACTATGTCTTATAAAAAGACTAAACGGGCGCTGCAAATATAATCTGGGGTATTAAGCCCAAAGTCGATCCCACAGAGAATTGAACGTATCAATTGAGTCTATAAAATACTAAACTGTTACTTAATCACTTTTCTCAAGACTTTTAAATATCAATTTATGTTGTTTAACTAATTCTACTAACAAATTAATAAACTAGTAATTGACTAATGGTTTAATGTAAATAATAATAATAAAGGTCTAAGGTTATGGGTTCCCCCGTTGGTGAATTCTTTCTCGAATACTTCTTATAGCTTAATTAATCGTCTCAATCAAT
>ML363571.1:13685-26977 GCA_005239505.1 Nicotiana paniculata | reverse complement strand
ATATATATGGGTATGACGTGGCTCAGACCCATCTTTATACAGTTATGTTTCTATTAGAGGTCTGTAGACAGTATGTCTAGGTGGATAGTATGTGGCCTTGCCGGCTTCCAGTTTTGAGATGTATAGTTGTCTATAGCAGCTTTGTCGGCTCGTCCTACGTATGTTGTACGTATATGTATGTATTCCTTTTTGTGCAGATTGCGTTCATGTATAATGTTCTCGTAATTCAGCAGATGTTATTCAGGTTCATATTTTAGACGCATGTTTAGGGGTGTTTGACAGGTAGAACTCAGGCACTCGTCGTGGCCCATTGGTTTGGGTCGTGGCACAAAGATAGGCACTGGAAGCCTGGAAATGATAAATATTATCTTAGTATGCTTCTCGTCCCTAGTAGAGAGATAATGCTAGGCAAACCACAAAGAAAGTGGATGGAGAAAAGGGGAGCTAAAAGAAAAAGCATATCTTGTTGAAGTTTTCAGAATAAAGTGATAGAAATGTTAGCAGGAAATAAGAAGAGAGCTAATGAAGCATTAAGAGTAAGATGTGACTCATGGATGACAACGGTAGGTCGAAAAGATGACAGTTTTACAGAGTATATAGTCAAGTGAAGGAAAAGACGAGAGAAGCTAGGCCTTGAGACAACAAAAGAGTATAGGCCATAAAGTCATATCCTCATTTCGAGAAATAAGTTCATGACTCCAACGCACCTACCGAAAGGAAAAGTTAGACCCTAGAATAATAGAAATCAGTATAGGTTGGTGAACAAGATAAACTAAATGTGAATTAAGGGACTGAGTGATCGGATAATAGTCGGCATCATGAGAGTTTCAGATTTCGTTCTGACGATAATAGAATGGACAACAAAAGAAGATTAATGATAAATTTAGAGAATGGTCATTCAGGAAGACGCTTCCCTAAAGCAAGCAATGTGAGCAAACTTAAGCTTAAGGGACTATGTGTGCCAGTTACACTAAGTGCCACCCTCGCAAGTAAGGAAAGTTGTTATCCTTGGTACAGAAGGATTATCGCAAGGCGAATAAGGGTCATCGATGATTTGAGAAGACGCCAAAGATGAAGAGGTAAAACATCTATAGATAGATCGTCGTAGTGGTAAATCTTAGTACTCCCCTAAAGGGGGGAATATGGAGTGATATGGCATTAAGTCAAAATTCAGTGGTTCTAGTAACTATGGAATGGTAAAGGAAGAATGCGATAAAAAAATGAAAAAGGGATGAGATTGCACTTACCCAAATCCTACGGATATGCTGCAATTCCAGAACATTATGTAAGCACGACGTCAAGGAAAGGAAGTAAGGCTTCCAGCCCCGGATGTTTTTGATAAATAAGGAGCCAGTGTGAGAGGTAAGTTAAGACAAAGGGAATAACCCAAGAAAGATTACTCGGAATATTGATACGAGAATGGGCCAACGAGTAGTTAGTAGTTGATTCAAGAAAAGCCTAGTTATGGCTAGACAAGAGGATAAAGACAAATCAACAGATCGTCCAAGATAAACATAGAGAACCCCAACATGAGACATTCAGTCTCGCAGATATGACATCGTAACCTTGAGAAATATTAAGATAGAAGGGGTGGTAGTAAAGGTATCGTATGAGGGTTACGGAAATAAAAAGAATTCCATTGGGAAGATAGTCAAAATATCAGTTAAGAAGCAACCCTACAAGAACAAGGGTGTGGAGGTAAGTAACTACGGATAATTATAGGCGAGGAAGGACGTCAAAAATTCCATTGAGTATACGACGTAATAAGCTCGCAACTTTACAAGAGTCAGAGGGTCCTCCTTAAGTACTACAATGAAGACTAGCTGAGAAAATAAGGAAGAAGGTTTCAACCAAATCAAAGTGACCTAAAAAGGAAATGGTTGTGTAACAACATTCTCACTACAAAATTGTATGCACTCCAAAAGAAAGTGGGACCTACCATGGCTAATGAGCGGGGAGTAAAACAAAAAGTAATATTCGAGACCATATGAGTTGCACAAAATTTTCGGCATGTGTGAGAGCTCAGATAAGCTAAGTATATGTTCACAAAGTAAGGCCTAGAGATTGGCTAAAGCTCAAGGCAAAAGGAGTGAAAAGTCGCATAGGCGCTGTCACGACCCGATTTCCCACCGTTGGGACCGTGATGGCGCCTAATGCTATACTTGCTAGGCAAGCCAACATTAGAGAGTTACGACATTAGAAAAATTAAAGTATATAAATGAAGTTTTACTACCATCCAATATATGGTACAAAAAATAACAAATGAAATAGTATGCGATACTGCGAAAATAATACTAATCTCTAGCTACCCAAGGTTTGGAATCACAATTCACGAACTACTAAGAATTTACTACAAGTATTTGGTTGAAAGAAAATATATATTTGTTCTGAACTAAATAAAACAGTAATTGAATAATAAGGAAGAGACTGCAGGAATCTACGGACGTCGGCAGATTTACCTCGTGTCTTCGTGCGAATAGTCTGCTACAACTCGAACTCAGCCCGGACCTAAACCTAGATCTACACAGAAAGTGCAGAGTGCAGTATCAGTACAACCGACCTCATGTATTGGTAAGTTTCGAGCCTAACCTCGGCGAAGTAGTGATGAGGCTAGGATAGGACACCACATACAAACCTGAACCGTATAAGCATGCTATCGGAGATAACAACAAATAAAAAGAAAAAAAGAAATTAATGGGAAAGGAACATGGGGTGGGGAATTTCACATAAGGAGTTAGAAAAACGTGAAGATAGAAAGAAACAGTGATCACAACAGATTAAGCAACTAAAATAGAAAGGAAATCTGCACGGCATCACCCTTCGTGCTTTTACTCTCATCCTCACCAGATAAAAAATAAGAATGTACGACATCACCCTTCGTTCTTTTACTCTCGACCTCACAATATAGATAAATTATGCACGGCATCACCCTTCGTGCTTTACACTCTTCCTCACAATATAAATAAATTATGCACGGCATCACCTTTCGTGCTTTACACTCATCCTCACAATATAAATAAATTATGCACGGCATCGCCCTTCGTGATTTACACTCTTCCTCATAATATAAATAAATCATGCACGGAATCACCCTTCGTGATTTACACTCTTCCTCACCATTCACATAATCAATAACAATTGATAAGGAGAAGTTTCACAAGGAATCAATATTTCATCAGTAATTACTTTCAGAATTTAACATCTCAACCTCGAATCAATATTCACAATGTTATCCATCTCGGTGGAAGCGGATACAATTCTCCCAATATTTCAATAGCAACAATAAACATGGATAATAGGCTTTAAGACTACAGATTAGCATGAATGGATTTTCACTCGCATGTTATGACTCGACCACAACTTATAGGTTCTCATCACCTCACCTATACATAGTATTCAACAACAAAACACGTAGCAAGTAATCGCACAATACCTATTCCCACAAGCTAAGGTTAGACACAACACTTACCTCGATTTCGCAGGCCACTCCCTGCTCAAGTGCAGATTTTCCTTTAGAATTCACCTCCAACCCACTCGTATCTAATTATAATTAGTTCAATATCATTAATTATTTTTAAAGGAATTAACTTTAATGCATAATCATGGTTTTTCCTAAGTGTTCCCAAAAAAAGTTAAAAATCGATCTCGGGCCCGCTTGGTCCAAACTCGAGGTTCATACCAAAATTCGTTTACCCATTCACCCCCAAACCCGAATATGTAATTAGTTTTGAAAATCGGCCTGAATTAGAGGTCTAAATTCCAATTATATAAAATTCCTAAATTCTACCCAAACCCCAATTTCTACCATGAAAACCCTAGATTTTTAGTTGTAAATTGATTAAAAACAATGGGTAATTGGAAGAAAGTAGTTAGGAATCGTTTACCAACACTTTGGGGAAGAACTTGTCTCTTGAAAATCCCCTCAAAGCATTCTTGGTTTTGAAAATATGAAAGAATGGCCAAATTCCCGTTTTTAGGTTCTATTTTAATCGATGGGCAAGTCTTCTTCGCGTTCGCGAAGGACCTATCACGTTTGCGATGCTTTGGCCCTATTGGCCTTGGTGTTCACGAGTCATTCCACGCGTTCGCGAAAGGCATTTCCTCCCAAGCCATCGAGTTCGCGACCCAGTGGCTGAATTCACGTAAAAGACGAGACTCCCCTCCCCCAAGTCCCATAACTCATCGCGTTGCAGAAGGCTGGTCGCGTTCGCGAAGGCTACCACCCCCTAATGTTTCGCGTTCGCGACGAGTACTTTGCGTTCATGAAGAAGGATTTCTCCCTCAGCCTGGTTACACTTTGCGTTCGTGAGAGAGGCTTCATGATCGCGAAGCACAAACTTTCTGCGCACCAGCAACATCAAAACATCAGATTTATCTAACTTCAAAACATCCTGAAGCCTACCCGAAAATCACCCGAGCCCTCGGGGCTCCAAACCAAACATGCACACAAGTCTAAAACATCCTACGGACTTGGTCGTGTGATCAAATCATTAAAATAACACCTAAAACTATGGATTTAGCATCAAAACTCATGAATTTCTCAAGAACACTTCAAAATTACTACATTCTCAACCGGACGTCCAAATCACGTCAAATAAACTTTGATTTCCACCAAATTTCACAGACATGACATATATGTTATAATAGACTTGTATCGGGCTCCGGAACCAAAATATGGGCCCGATACCAACGAGTTCAAAATTAATCAATTTCTTTAATTCCTTTAAATTTCAGTTTAACAATTTTCATCAAAAATTCATTTCTCGAGCTAGGGACCTCGAAATTCGATTTCGGGCATACGCCCAAGTCTCATATTTTGCTACGGACCTCCCGGGACCTTCAGAACACGGGTTTGGGTCCGTTTACTCAAAACTTTGACCAAAGTCAACTAAAAATAAAATTTTTAACTCAAAAATTATTATTTCATATATTTTCACATAAAGGCTTTTCGAATTCACGTCCGGACTGCACACGCAAATTGAGGTGAATAAAAATAATATTTTTAAGGCTAACGAGCCCGGAATTGAGTCTTATGTCATAAGATGACCCTTTTGGTTCATCACAATCTCCACCTCTAAAACAAATGTTCGTCCTTGAACGGACATAGAAAAGTATCTGAACTGGCGAACAAGTGTGGATATATACTCCGCATGTCCTACTCGGACTCCCAAGTAGCTGCCTCAACAAGCTGACCTATCCACTGCACTCGAACTGAAGGGTAACTCTTTGACCTCAACTGACGAACTTGCCGGTCTAGAATGGTTATCGGCTCCTCCTCATAGGTCAAACCCTTGTCCAATTGGACAGAGCTGAAATCTAACACGTGGGACGGGTCACGATGATATTTCCAGAGCATGGGCACATGGAATATCGGATGAACTGAGGATAACCCTGGAGGCAATGCAAGTCTATAAGCTACCTCTTCCACTCTCTCGAGAATCTAAAATGGCCCGATATACCTAGGGCTCAACTTGACCTTATTCCCAAATCTCATATCACCCTTCATGGGCGATACTCGAAGTAACACCCTCTCTTCGACCATGAATGCTACATCACGAAACGTACGGTCGGCATAACTCTTTTGCCTCGACTGAGCTGTACGAAGTCGATCCTGTATAATCTTGACCTTGTCCAAGGCCTCCAGAACTAAGTCTGTACCCAGTAACTGAGCCTCTCCCGGCTCAAACCATCCAACTGGTGATCTGCACCGTCTACCGTGCAATGCCTCATAGGGAGCCATCTGAATGCTCGACCGGTAGCTGTTGTTGTAGGAAAACTCCACTAACGGAAAGAACTGATCCCATGATCCTTCAAAATCTATAACACAAGCGCGGAGCATATCCTCCAAGATCTTAATAGTACGCTCGGACTGCCCGTCCGTCTAAGGATGGAATGTTGTGCTCAACTCAACCCGCATATCCAACTCATGTTGTACTGCCCTCCAAAAGTGCGAGGCAAACTGCGTAACTCGATCAGAAATGATATACACGGGCACACTGTTGAGGCGAATGATCTCCCGAATATAAATCTCTACCAACCGCTCTAAAGAGTAAGTACTTGCCACATGAATGAAGTGCACTGACTTAGTCAGCCTATCCACAATAACCACACGACGTCGAACTTCCTCTGAGTCCGTGGGAGTCCAACAACAAAGTCCATAGTGATACGCTCCAACTTCCACTCAGGAATCTCTATTTGCTGAAGCAAACCACCGGGTCTCTGATGCTCATACTTCACCTGCTAACAATTTAAGTATCGAGCCATGTAAGCAACAATATCCTTCTTCATCCTTCGCCACCAATAATGTTGCAGGACCTGGTACATCTTAGCAGCATCCGGGTGAATAGAATACTTAGAACTGTGAGCCTTCTCAAGGATAAACTCACGAATCCCATCAATATTAGGAACACACACTCGACCCTGCATCCTCAAAACACTGTCATCTCCAACTGTAACCTGTTTGGCACCACTATGCCGAACTGTGTCCCTAAGGACCATAAAGTGAGGGTCATAATATTGCCGATCTCTGATACGCTCAAATAAGGAAGACCGAGCGACTATACAAGCTAGAATACGGCTGGGCTCTGAAATATCCAACCTCACAAAATGGTTGGCCAAAGTCTGAATATCTGAAGCTAGCAGTCTCTCACCGACTGGAATGAATGCCAGGCTGCCCATATTCACTACCTTCCTACTCAATGCATCAGCCAGCACATTGGCCTTTGATATCATAGTCTTTCAATAGCTCAAACCATCTCCTCTGCCTCAAATTGAGATCCTTTTGCTTGAACAAATACTGAAGGCTGCAATGATCCGTGAAAACCTCAAATGGCACGCCAAAAAGATAGTGCATCCAAATCTTCAATGCGTGAACAACGACTACCAACTCTAAGTCATGGACAAGGTAATTCTTCTCATGAATCTTCAACTGCCGAGATGCATATGCAATCACCCTGCCTTCCTGCATCAATACAGCTCAGAGCCCACGCGGGAGGCATCACAATATACCGTCAAATATCTTGAGTTTGAGGGTAATACTACCAACGGTGCTGAAGTCAAGGCTGTCTTGAGCTTCTGTAAACTCGCCTCACTCTCGCCCGACCATTTGAATGGGGAACCTTTCTGAGTCAACTTAGTCATTGGGGCTGCTATAGATGAAAACCCCTCCACAAACCGAAGGTAAAAACCTGCCAAAACCAAGAAGCTCCCGATCTTCGTGGCTGAAGTGGGTCTAGGACAGCTCTTGACTGCCTCAATCTTCTTCGGATCTACCCGAATACCCTCTGCTGATACGACATGACCCAAGAAAGAGACTGAATCCAACCAAAACTCGCACTTTCTAAATTTAGCATACAACTGACTATCCCTCAAAGTCTGAAGCGCTATCCGGAGGTGCTCCTCATGCTCATCTTGACTGCGAGAGTATATTAGAATGTCAACAACAAACACAATTATGAATGAATCCAAATAAGGCTTGAACAGCCGATTCATCAAGTCCATAAATGTTGCGGGGGCATTGGTCAAGCCAAAAGACATCACCAAAAATTCATAGTGCTCGTACCTCGTCCGAAAGGCTATCTTAGGGACATCGGATGCCCTAATCTTCAAATGATGGTAGTCCAATCTCAAATCAAATCTTTGAAAACACTTTGGAACCCTGAAGCTAATCAAACAAATCATCAATTCTCGGCAACGGATACTTATTCTTGATAGTGACTTTGTTCAACTGCCAGTAATCTATACACATCCTCATCGATCCATCCTTCTTCTTCACGAACAAAATTGGTGCACCCCAGGGCGAGACACTAGGTCTAATGAAGCCCTTTATCAAGCAAATCTTGCAGTTGTTCCTTCAATTATTTCAACTCTGGTGGGGCCATCCGGTATGGAGGAATAGAAATGGGCTGAGTGCCCGGAGACACATCAATGTAAAAATCAATATCCCTGTCAGGTGGCATCCTCGGCAGATCTGCAAGACACACCTTGGGAAACTCGCGAACGACAGGCACCGAGTCTATAGAAGAAACCTCTACACTAGAATCACGAACATGAGCCAAATAGGCCAAACACCTCTTCTCGACCGTACGCCGAGCCTTCATATAAGAAATAACTCTGATGGAGGAATGACCAGGAGTCCCTCTCTACTCTAATCGAGGTAACCCCGGCAAGGCTAATGTCACTGGCTTGGCGTAACAGTCCAAGATAGCGTAATAAGGTGACAGTCAATCCATGCCCAATATGACATCAAAATCAACCATATCAAGAAGTAAAAGGTCTACCCTGGTCTCAAGACTCCAAATAACGACCACACACGAGCGATATAACGATCTACAGCAATAGCATCCCCCACGGGCGTGGATACATATACAGGGATACTCAAGGAATCACGGGGCATAACCAAATATGAAGCAAAGTAATATGACACATAAGAGTAAGTAGACCCCGGATCAAACAGAACTGAAGCATCTCTATTGTAAACTGAAACGGTACATGTGATAACAACATCATAGGACTCCGCCTCGGGTCTAGCCGGAAATGTATAAAACTGGGGCTGGGCTCCACCGCCCTGAACCATGTCTCTGGGACGACCTCTTATAGGAGGACCTCCACCTTTAGTGGGCTGGCCTCCACCTCTAACAATCTGGCCACTACCTCTGGCTACCTGACCCCTACCCCTGGCTAGCTGGGCAGGTGGTGCGGCAACTGGCGCCGAAACTATAGCACGAGAACCCTGATATTGAGAACTACCCGATACACGAGGGAAATATCTAGCAATGTGCCTTGGGTTACCACAAGTATAACAAGACTTCGGCTGCTGAGACTGCTGGCTGGCAAACAGACCCTGCCAACCTGTATAAGCACCCTGAAAACTCTAGAGATGAGGTGCGTTGATAGGAGATGGCTGATCAGAATAAGGCATGTAAGAGCCACGAACACTGGCACCATGGGATGTCTGAAGTGCTGAATGGAATGGCCGGGACTAATGGCTTCTACTAAAAGTACCCCCGCCTCCCGATGAGGCACCGCTGAATCCACCGGAATGGCGAGGTCTTTTGTCTGACCCTTGACCTCCCAATCCAAGAACTACCTCAACTCGTCGGGCCACATTGACCGCATCTTGGAAAGAGATATCGCTTCCTGTCTCCTCATCCATCTGCAATCTAATAGGATGAGCAAGACCCTCAATAAATCTCCCAACCCTCTCCCTCTCTGTGGGTAGAAAAAGAGTAGCATGACGGGCCAAATCCACGAAACGGGTCTCATACTCTATAACAGTCATGCTGCCCTGCTGGAGACGCTTGAACTGACGACGGCGCTCCTCTTTAGTAGTAATAAGTAGAAACTTCTCCAAGAAGAGGTGTGAAAATTGATCCCAAGTAAGAGCAGGTGGCCTAGCTGGTCTAGTCAATAGATAATCCCTCCACTATTTCTTGGCAGAACCAGTCATCTAGAAAGCAGCAAAGTCGACCCCATTGGTTTCCAAGATACCCATGATCTGAAGAACCTCATGACAGCTATCAAGGTACTCCTGGGGTTTTCTGAAGTGGAACCACTGAAATGAACAGGGAAAAGCTTGATAAACCTATCCAATCTCCATAAAGCATCGGAGGGCATAGTCGTCCCATCAACGAGCTATGCTGCAGAAAATGGATGAACTACCCCAACTGGATAGGCTACTGAGGTCTGAAGCTGAGGAGTAATATGCTCCGGAGTGTGGGTAGCAAGAGTCTGGACACCTTCTCCGGCCTGAGATACGACTGCTATCCCAGGGAGTGCACCAGTCTGGGCTACACTCTCCATAAGGCCCACTAGTCGGACCAAGGCATCCTGAAGCATCGGGGTAGAAATAAACCCCTCTGGGACCTGAGTTGGTTCAGCCGGAATGGTCTAAGCTTGAGCCTCTCCACCGAGCTCTGTCTGAGGCTTCGCAGCTGGAGCTGCTGCCTGACCACTGGGCTGAGTCATGACCCTGCCTCGGCCTCTGCCCCTTGTAGGAGCTATTGCTGTTGGAGGGTCCGGTTGTTGGTCTGTGGAAGATGAGGTACGTATTCTAACCATCTGCGAGAGAATATCAATAAAAGAGTTCAATCAGTATTGGGATAACAAGAATCGCACGTAATAGTTGAATAAAAGTGAACTTGTTCCTAACATTATATCCTGTGGGGGATAAGCATAGACGTCTCTGTACCGATCCCTTAGACTCTATTAAGCTTGTCTGTGAATTGTGAGAACTAGGCAACCTAGTGCTCTGAGTACCAACTTGTCACGACCCGATTTTCCACCGTCGGGACCGAGATGGCGCCTAACACAATACTTTCTAGGCAAGACAACATTAGAGGATTACGACATTAAAACAATTAAAGTATATATATGAAGTTTTACTACCATCCAATACTACCATCCAATAAATGGTACCAAAAATAACAAATGAAATAGTATACGATACTGTGAAAATAATACTAATATCTAGCTACCCAGGGTTTGGAGTCACAATTCATGAACTACTAAGAATTTATTACAAGTATTTGGCTGAAAGAAAAAAAAAATATATATATATATATATATGTTCTGAACAAAATAAAACAGTAACTGAATAATAAGGAAGAGACTCCGGGAATTTACGGACGTCGGGAAATCTACTTCGTGTATCCGTGCAAATAGTCTACTATAACTCGAACTCAGCCCGGACCTAAACCTGGATCTGCACAGAAAGTACAGAGTGCAATATCAGTACAACCGACCCCATGTACTGGTAAGTGTCGAGCCTACTCTCGGCAAAGTAGTGACGAGGCTAGGATAGGACACCACATACAAACTAGTGATCAAGCAACTAAAATAGAAAGGAAATCTGCACAACAACACCCTTTGTGCTTTTACTCTCATCCTCACCAGATAATAAATAATAATGCACGGCATCACCCTTCATGCTTTTATTCTCGACCTCACAACATAGATAAATTATGCACGGCATCACCCTTCATTCTTTACACTCTTCCTCACAATATAAGTAAATTGTGCACGTCATCACCCTTTGTGCTTTACACTCTTCCTCACAATATAAATAATTTATGCACGGCATCATGCTTCGTGCTTTATACTATTCCTCACAATATAAATAAATTATGCACGGCATCACCCTTCGTGCTTTACACTCTTCCGCACCATTAACAGAATCAATAACAACTGATACGGAGAAGTATCACCAGGAATCAATATTTCATCAATAATTACTTTTCACAATTTAACATCTCAATATCGAATCAATATTCACAATGTTATCCATCTCGGTGGAACCGGATACACTTCTCCCAACATTTCAATAGAAACAATAAGCATGGATAATAGGCTTTAAGACTACATATTAGCAAGAATGGACTTTCACTCGCATGTTATGACTTGACCACAAGGCATAGGTTCTCATCACCTCACCTATACATCGTATTCAACAACAAAACACGTAACAAGTAATCACACAATACCTATTCCCTCAAGCTAAAGTTAGACATAACACTTACCTCGATTCCGCAGGCCTCTCACTGCTCAAGTGCAACTTTCCCTTTAGAATTCACCTCCAACCCACTCGTATCCAATCATAATTAGTTCATTATCGTTAATTATTTCTAAGAGAATTAACATTAATGCATAATCATGATTTTTCCTAAGTGTTCCCAGAAAAAGTTAAAAATTGACCCCGAGCCCGCTTGGTCGAAACTCGAGGTTCGGACCAAAATCCGTTTACCCTTTCACACCCGAGCTCGAATATGTAATTAGTTTTGAAATCCGACCTCAATTCAAGGTCAAAATTCCAATTATACAAAATTCCTTAATTCTACCCAAACCCCCAATTTCTACCATGAAAACCCTTGATTTTTAGTTATAAATTGATGAAAAACAATGGGTAATTGGAAGAAAGTAGTTAAGATCGTTCACCAACACTTTGGGGAAGAACTTGTCTCTTGAAAATCGCCTCTAAGACTTCTTGGTTTTAAAAATATGAAAGAATGGCCAAGTTCCCATTTTTAGGTTCTGTTTTAATCGCTGGGCAGGTCTTTTTCGCGTTCGCGAAGGACGTGTCGCGTTCGATATTCTTTGTCGTTATTGTCCTTCACGTTCGTGACTCATTCCACGCTTAAGCGAAAGGAATTTCCCCACAAGCCATTGATTCACGACCCAGTGGCCGCATTCGCGTAGTAGACGAGACTCCCCTCCCCCAGGTCCCATAACTCATCGCGTTCGCAGAAGTCTGCTCGCGTTCGCGAAGGGTACCACCCCACTGTGCTTCGCTTTCGCGACCAGTACTTCGCATTCGCAAAGAAGTATTTCTCCCTCAGCCTGGTTACACTTCGTGTTCACGAGAGAGGATTCGTGATCGAGAAGCACAAACTTTCTGCGCACCAGCAACAGCAAAACAGCAGATTTCTTTAAGTTCAAAACATCCCGAAGCCTACCCGAAACTCACCCGAGCCCTCGGGGATCCAAACCAAATATGCACACAAGTCTAAAAACATCCTACGGACTTTCTCGTGCGATAAATCACTAAAATAACTCCTAAAACTACGGATTTAGCATCAAAACTCATGAATTTCTCAAGAACACTTCAATATTACTATCTTCTCAATCAGACGTCCGAATCACGTCAAATAAACTCCAATTTCCACCAAATTTCACAGACATGACATATATGTTATAATAGATCCTTAAATTTCAGTTTAACAATTTTCATCAAAAATTCATTTCTCGAGGTAGGGACCTCGGAATTCGATTCTGAACATACGCCAAGTCCCATATTTTACTACAACTTTCCCGGGAAGGTCGGAACACGGGTCCGGGTCCGTTTACTCAAAACGTTGACCACAGTCAACTAAAAATTAAATTTTTAACTCTCAAAAATTATTATTTCATATATTTTCACATAAAGGCTTTCCGGATTCACGCTCGGACTGCGCACGCAAATTGAGGTGAATAAAAATAATGTTTTTAAGTCTAAAGATCCTGGAATGGAGTCTTAAATCATAAGAAGGCCCTTTGGGTCATCACAAGCGCACTTACAAGGTCAGAATCGTACAGGCTGCATGAAAGAAGGTAGCAACAGTTACGAGATTGGAAGGATTCCGACCACAAGTCGTGGCGTGCGAAAGAGGCCTAATGGGTGGAATGCCCTGGCCTTTGGATTTATTCAAAGAACAGTTGCCTAAATGGCAAGAAGAGTATTAAAATATTCGCAAGAGCTATGGGTTATGAGAATGATAAGTGTATCAGTCAACATTCGAGGACGAATGTTCCAAAGAGGG
>ML363571.1:0-13631 GCA_005239505.1 Nicotiana paniculata | reverse complement strand
GGGGGGGGGGGGGGAATAATGTTACACCCCATGTTTTCATACATGGAAGTACGCCATTAGTAAATTGATATAAGCTTGAAAATGAGATATTACATTCCACATATTCGTACATTAAAGTTTCGTCTTCATCTAATCGGCGTAGACTCGGGGATGGTATTATCTTGAGGTTATACACATCTATGCTATTTATAACGAGCGATAAGTAAGTGTCGTGAAGGATAAAGGATAAACCAATCAAAAAAATGATTTTCTTTGAAGGTTTTCGATTTGGGATAAAATACGGGCCGAGCTACAATACCCGGCATTTATGGACAAATGCCATAGAAGGTACCCCGACCACGATAGTAGGATACCTAAAGTATTAAAAGTGAGTAGTATTTTAAGTAATTTGACATAATTCTTGATTTTCTGAATAATTGGATAATTATGAATTTTTAGTGGGAGATAAACTAAATAATTAAGCTAATTAAGTAATTAAATTTATGGATAACTTTAAAGGACCTAAACGTGGCAGCAAATTCCCTAGAAATAATGACTCTTAGTTCATTAAGGTTAGGATGGCATAGTTAGGAAGCCTTTAGGCAACACTTAGCCACAACGTAGGCCCTATTAGCTTACAAATTTAAGAGACTTTATTACCTTATCAAGATGGGATATAAGATTGCTAAGTTACGGATGTGGGCTCAAATTTTGTGTTTAAATCTTCATAACATAGAACATGAGATTGGCCTCTTAAGAACGTGAAGATTTAGCAAATTATAAGGGAATACAGTACAACCTTTCTCAAGAATATCATACGGATTATTCCCAATTTCGATCTCGCTGTTACGTGTTTCGTCGTAATTAATGTGTGCTAGAGGGATTGTCAAGAGAATTGACTAAGGTATGTTAAGGTTATCCCTTCTTTCTTTTTGGTATGATCTATATGACAAGAACGAAACGAGCAGATGCACAAATTCCATAAATCACTCTATTCATAGAAATACTAGAGATGTTTATGTTCTTGATTCCCTATGTGTCATATTATCTTATCATCCGTTCATGGGTCTCAAAAATATGTAAGTTGGTAAATTTTATTTCATAATATTAATAAGAGGCATAATGGTCTTATGACGTACTGATAGATTTTATTAATGTATTTCATATGCATTTCATGCATTTATACATGCACATTGACCCATGACCAGATGGTGTTATATACGCGTATATATATATATATGTATATGGGATATGGGAAAGGTTATGGCATTATATACGCACCACCACCTGATCAGCTGGTATACGTTGATGATTTTGCTCACAGTGGCCGAGATGATATGATGGGATGTCCTCTGAGGCCTGATGATGTTATCAAATATGTAGCTATGCACGACATGACATTCATACGCATATGAATGACACTATAAGTATTTTCAGGATTTACAAAGTTATCCAGACCTACAGGTTGATTCATTTACTCCATGTTCTTCCATGTATTTTATATACTTATTTATGTGCCTTACATACTCAGTACATTATTCGTACTGACGTCCCTTTTGCATGGGGATGCTGGGTTTCATGCCCGCAGGTACTGATAGACAGGTTGAGAGTCCTCCAAGTAGGCTATCAGCTCAGCGGAAGGTGTTGGTACGCTCTATTTGCCCCAGAGTTGCTTATGTGGTCAGTATGATTAGGACATGTACTGATTAATATGTGGGGCCCTGTCCCGACCTTTAGGACATTTATGTACTCTTAGAGTCTTGTAGACATATGTGGTGTACGTGAAAGATTGTACGGCCTTATCGGCCTATGTTATGAGTTTATAAATGATCATGTTGGCCTATTAAGCCTGTATGTCACGTGTATATAATGATGTAATAAGAAAGATACGTTACATTGGTACTTGGTTGAGTAAGGTACCAGGTGCCCGTAGAAGCCCATCGGTTTGGGTTGTGACAGCCCACAATTTATACCTGCTACCCAGAACTTCCCTATCTACGGTCCAACAGTCGCTTATGCAACGCTGCACCTGCAGAAAATCCATCGCAGGTGTGGTTCTCACTTAAATCCTTAGAATTCGCTTCTGTGGTCCATTTCTTGCATCAGCGGTACCACACCTGCGCTCCAAGCGCCGCACCTGCGGAAATCACCAATCCGCCCAGACATCGCACCTGCGCATCATCCCTCACACCTGCGGGCTCGCAGGTGCAGCCAACTTTTGCACCTATTCTCAAGGCCCAGCCTTCCAACTTTCGCATCTGCGACGCCCATTCCGTATCTGCGACCTTCACACCTGCGCTCTTCTTCCGCGCATGTGAAACACTAGAAGATTCTGCACCAGCAGATTTTCAGCAACTCTTCAACAACAAAAACCCATTCGCTAACCATATGAAACACACCCGAGGCCTCAGGACCCCAACCAATAATACCAACAAGTCACATATCAATATACGAGCTTAGTCGAACCTTCAGAACACTCAAAACAACATCAAAACACCGAATTACCCTCGGATTCAAGCCTAAGAACTTGTAAACTTCCAAATTCCGCAAATAACGCTGAAACCTATCAAATCACTTCTAAATAACCTGAAATTTTGCACACACATCACAATTGACATCAAAAACCTACTCCAACTTCCTGAATTTCATTCCGACCCCGATATCAAAAGTTCCACTGCCGACCAAAATCGCCGAATTTCTAATTTTCGCCAATTCAAGCATAATTCTACCACGGGCCTCCAATTTACATTCCGGACGTACTCCTAAGTCCAAAATCACCTAACGGAGCTAACGGAACCATAAAAATTCAAATACGAGACCGTTTACTGATAAGTCAACCTCCGATTGACTTTTTAACTTTTCCAACTTAACCTTCTAAAATAGAGACTAAGTGTCAATTTCCACTCCAAAACCACTCCAGACCCGAACCAACCAACCCGATGCAACAAAATAAATTTGAGTAACACATAAAGAAGCAGAAATGGGGGAAATGGGGCTATAACTCTCGGAACTACCGACCGGGTCGTTACATCCTCCCCCTCTTAAAAAAATATTCGTCCTCGAACGAGTCTAGAAACATACTTGGAGTCTCAAATAGGTGTGGATATCTGCTCCCGATCTCCCATTCGGTCTCCCATGTGCCTCTTCCACGGGCTTCCCTCTCCACTACATCTTTACCGAAGCTATGTCCTTTGACCTCAACCTTCAAACATGTTGATCAAAAATAGCCACCGGCTCCACATTATAAGTCATACCACCCTCCAAGTGAACCGTGTTGAAGTCTAATACATGGGACGGATCACCAAAATACTTCTGAAGCATGGAAATATGGAATACCAGATGCACACTCGACAAACTTGGTGGCAAAGCAAGATCATAGGCCACATCCCTTATCCTTTGAAGTACCTCAAAAGGCCCAATAAACCGTGGGCTCAACTTGCCCCTCTTCCCAAACCTCATAACACCCTTCATGGGTGATACCTTCAGCAAACCTTCTCCCCTACCATGAAAGATACATCATGGACCTTCGTATCCGCATAGCTCTTCTGCTTAGACTGCGTCGTGCGAAGCCGCTCCTTAATCAATTCACCTTATCTAAAGCATCTTGCACCAATTCTTTACCCAAAATTCTAGCCTAGCCCGGCTCAAACTACCCTACTGGATATCTACACCTGCTCCCATCTAAATCCTCGTACAGAGCCATCTGAATACTCGACTAATAACTATTGTAAGCAAACTCCATGAGCGGTAGAAATTGGTCCCATGAACCCCCAAAATCAATAACACAAGCGTGCAACATGTCATCCAAAATCTCAATAGTGCGCTCGGGCTGCCCGTCCGTCTAAGGGTGAAACATTGTGCTCAACTAAACCTGAGTACCCAACTCTCACTACACGGCCTGTTAGGCCCCATAAATTTTTTCCTAGAAACCCGGGACTTCGTGATGTCAATATTAGATTCATGGTTCGGACTTTTTGGATTAAACAACACGTTTTGGAGTAAAGGAAAATTTTTTAAATGTGTGCATTTCTGTGGCCCGTTATGCAGCCGCATAACCACTCTGCGGATCGCATAATGGCCGCACAGTGAATCAGGCCAATTTTTTAGTCTAGTTATGTGGTCAATTATACGGTCGTATAATCATTATGCGGACCACATATTTATCACATAATCTCCCCTGAGTTTTTGCGAAGGGAGTTCTGCGGTGCATTATGCGACCGCAGAACAAGTATGCGGACTGCATACTTATCGCATACACGGTCTGAAAGTTGAAGCCCTAAAGTCCTACTTCTATGGTCACTTTGCGGACTGCATATCCGTTATGCGGTCACATATGCGACCGTAGACCGCGTATGGGAACCCATTTTTCTTATTGTAAAACCTGACCCTATCCCGTTAAAAACTCATATTAAACCTCATTTGAGTTATTTTTTCGATAGTCTTAGAGGGAGTGAGAGAGTTCTAAGAGGGAGAAGTTAACCATCACACCAAATCAATTAATTATTTCTAAGCCCCTGAAGATTATCAAGGATATTCTTACATCACATGTAAGAATCTAGGCCTAGCTCAGTAATATTGAAATTTCTTCTGGAATGGGTACCTAGAAAGGTAGTTCATGGGCTTGGGGTTAATTGTTTTGCACGCATGGGTGGTGAGGAGACCTAGGATCAATATGAGCTAAAAATGGCTACGAATGGGGAGTGGGCTGGTGTAATAAAATCTTACGGAACACATGATGTATGATAAATTGCTCAAGTGAGCTAAAATTATTATCAATCTCCTATTTTGGGCACAAATTGTCGTATTGCTGAATAGATTGAGATTTCTAAGAGTTTCGGATAATCGTAGAGCTTAAACAATCACAATTGAGGTATGTATGACTGAAATACCCCTCTCTTTTTAGAATCGAACCCCTCCATGGTGCCTCTACAATTTGGTGTACGTTGTAAATCTTGTTGATGTAGGGGATGATATCGTAACGTGCTTATGTAGTAAAGCTTTATGTGTAACCTGTATTCAAATGCTCCCCATCATGCTATGATTGTTATTTAATGATGTATTGGGGTCGGGGAAAATGTGTTTAATTTCCAAAGGATGTGACAGTCTCCTTATGCCCATGATTCATGTTGTTCTCACATGTACTTGATGTTTGCACTAAACGACTTGTTGACGAAATTGGTAATAATGTGAAATGTGTGGGAAAGAACTTAAATTGTGCAATGCGGCCAAGCGCCAAGCATGAATTAACAATTTTGGCCTCTAGGGTGATTGATGAAAAATGGTAATGTCTTGAGTAAGACGGCCTAACCGATCGGGCCATGATCGGACGGTATGCCACATACATGGTGGTATTGTGTTCGGAGTTGAATTGGAATTGAAACAGGAAATGATATTGTGGGAAGATGTATCCAAGGGAGATGACCTAGCCAATCAGGTCGTGATCGGACTCCGTATAAGAGTACAATGGTATTGTTGAATGATGAAGTGATTAAGGCGAATAATGGCCTAAGCTAAATCTATAGCAACTTCATTTGAAAGCTTATGTGGAACCTTATTTGAAATTATGGTGTTGTATAAGTTTCTTATTGATTTCATGATTACTTCTTCCTGTAATATTTATCTTTCTACTGTAATGATGTTTAGCTATTCATGCTAGTACTATTCGACAGTGCTAACGTCCCTTTTGCCGGGGGCGCTACATCTTTCAATGGATGTAGGTGGTTCCATCGCAGATAGTGTCGACCGCAGATAGTGGTTCTCTCTCTCTCTCTCTCTCTCTCCCCTCTTAGAAGCATTGGTGAGCCCCAATTTCTTCCAGGGGATTGTGTAGCTCTTATTTTGTATAAGTTACTACATTTTGAGGTATAGTCGGGGCCTTGTCTCCGGCGTTCTCTTTTGTATCATTAGAGGCTCCGTAGACACTTATGTGGGTCATGTATGGGTATCGGGGTGGTCACCGGATTAAGTTGTATTTTTATAAACCTTTTTCCCACTGATTTGTAAATTGTATGTATTTTGGGAACCTAACCTTGATATAAATAAAATGAAGTAAGCAACTTGCAAGGTATTATGAAATTCTTTTACTGCTTAGCTAATGGCAACATGCCTTCTTTATACATGAGCAAGTCGGGTAGAAGTCATCTGATAGGCTGGCTCGACCGGGTTCTCTCAGTTGAGCTCCTATCGCGCTCCCCGAGGTTGGGGCATGACACGGCCCTCCAAAACTACGATGTGAACTGAGTACCTCTATCAGAAATAATGAAATCTGGGACACCATGCAGGCGAACAATCTCTCGAATATAAATCTCAGCTAACTTCTCTGAAGTGTAAGTAGTACCAACAGGAATGAAGTGCACGACTTTGTCAGCCAATCCACAATAACCCATATAGCATCAAACTTCCTCGAAGTTCGTGGGAGTACAACTACAAAGTCCATGGTGATTCGCTCCCACTTCCACTCCGGAATATCTAAACTTTGAAGAAGGCCACCCGGTCTCTAATGCTCATACTTAACCTGCTGACAGTTGATACACCGAGCTACGAACCCAACTATATCCTTCTTCATCCGCCTCCACCAATAATATTGTCTCAAATCCTGATACATCTTAGCGGCACCCGGATGGATGGAATATCGCGGGTTATAGGCCTCATCAAGAATCAACTCGCGAAGCCCATCTACATTAGACACGCATATCTAGATCTGCATCCTCATCACACCGTCATCACCAATAGTCACATCCCTAGAATCACCTTTCCGGACACTGTCCTGAAGAACAAGCAAGTGTGGGTCATCATATTGACGCTCCCTGATACCACACAAGCCAACACCCGACTAGGCTCTGAAATATCCAACCTCACAAGTTGGCCCGCTAAAGCCTGAACATCCAATGCAAATTGTCTCTCTGCTGCTGGGAGATATGCTAAACTCCCCAAACTCTCTGCCTTGCGATTCAACGCATCGGCCATCACATTAGCCTTCACGAGTTTGTATAGAATAGTTATATCATAGTCCTTAAGAAGATCCAACCATATCCGCTAACACAAATTAAGATCCTTATGCTTAAACAAATGTTGCAGACTCCGGTGATTAGTATAAACCTCACAATGAAACCCATAAAAATAATGACGCCAAATCTTCAAGGCGTGAACAATGGCCGCTAACTCAAGATCATGCACCGGATAATTCTTCTCATGGGTATTCCACTGACACGAGGCGTAGGAAATCACCCTACCTCCTATATCAAGACACAAACAATGCCTATACTTGATTCATCACAATACACGGTATAAGAACCTGAAGTTGATGGCAGAATTAACACTAGATATGTGATCAAAGAAGCCTTGAGCTTCTGAAAGCTCTCCTCACACTCAATCGACCACCTGAATGGAGTGCCCTTTTGGGTCAATTTGGTCAAGGTCGAAGCAATACATGAAAATCCCTCCACAAAGCGACGGTAATAACCTGCCAAACCAAGGAAGCTCCTAATCTCCGTAGCTGAGGATGATATGGGCCAACTCAGCACTGCCTCTATCTTCTTCGTATCCACCTGAATACCCTCGCTGGACACAACGTGCCCCAAGAATGCTACCGAGCCAAGCCAAAACTCACACTTGGAGAACCTTGCATAAAGTTTCTCCCTCCTCAATCTCTATAATACAATCCTCAAATGCTGAGCATGCTCTTCCTGGCTGCGAGAGTACACCAGGATGTCATCAATGAACACAATAAAGAAGGAGTCCAAATATGTCTGGAACACACTATTCATCAAATGCATGAATGATGCTGAGGCATTGGTCAGCCCAAAAGACATCACCAAGAACTCATAATGGCTATAATGGGTCCTGAAAGTCGTCTTAGGAATATCCGAATCCTGAATCTTCAGCTGATGATACCCGGACCTCAAATCAATCTTAGAGAACACCCTCGCTCCATGAAGCTGGTAAAATAAATCATCAATACGAGGCAAAGGGTACTTGTTCTTGACTGTGACCTTGTGTCAACTGACTTTAATCAATGCATATTTTCATGGAACCATCCTTCTTCTTCACAAATAGAACAGGTGCACCCCAAGGTGACACACTAGACCGAATAAACCCATTATCAAGGAGTTCCTGAAGCTACTCCTTCAATTCCTTCAAACGTTGGTGACATGCGATACGGTGGAATAGAAATGGGCTCAGTATCCAGCACCAAATCAATACCAAAATCAATATCCCTATCCGGCGGCATTCCTGACAGGTCTGCAGGAAATACATCCAGGAAATCCCTCACCACCAGAACCGAATTGATACTAGGAGTCTCTCCACTAACATCCCTCACAAAGGCCAAATAAGAAAGACAACCCTTCCCAACCATCCGTTGGGCCTTCAAGTATGAAATATCCCTTCTGGGAACATAATCCGACGAACCTCGCCACTCAATCCGTGGCACCCCATGCATAGCCAACGTCACTGTCTTAGCGTGACAGTGCAAAATAGCATGACACAGAGACAACTAATTCATGCCCAATATCACATCAAAATCAACCATACTAAGAAGCAAAAGATCTACTCGGGTCTCCAAACCCCCAATAGTCACCACACAAGATCGATATACGCGGTTCACAACAATAGTATCGCCCACAGGAGTAGACACATGAACACATGAAGCAAGAGACTCGCGGGGCGTATCCAAATAACGAGTGAAATATGATGACACATATGAAAAGGTGGAACCAGGATCAAATAATACAAAGGCATCCCTGTGGAAAACTGAGATAATACCTGTGATCAGAGCATCTGATGCAATGGAATCCGGTCTGGAGAGAGTGCATAGAAACGGGCCTAACCGTCACCCGATGGTGCATGAGTCGAACTCTGAGCTGGAAGTGGAACTGAGAGATGAATGGACCTGATGGGAACTATGAGGTCCATGGCCAGATGATCCACCACACTGACCAGGACGAGTTGACTGAGCATGTCTGAATGGACAGTCTCTGTCGTGCTGGAACTGACCTCCAGAAGAAACGCCACAAACACTACCAGATTTCGAGGCCTCTTGGCCTCCCTCTCAACTTGCTCCTAGCGGCGAACAGACTCTATCTCTCGGACGATGTCAACACGTCCTCAAAATAAGCACCAGACACCATTTCTCTGGTCATAAGAATTCGTAGCTGATATGCGAGGCCATCCACGAACCTCTTGATCCTCTACTTGTCTGTAGGAACCAACCAAAAAGCATGACGGGATAGCTCTGAAAATCTCATCTCATACTGCGTCACAGTCATATAATCTCAACGCAACTGCTCGAACTACATGCGCAGCTCCTCTCTGCGGGACTATGGCACATACTTCTCCATAAAGATAACTGAAAACTGCTTCCAGGTAAGGGGCGCTGAACCAACAGTCCTACGCCACTCATAAGCCTCTTGTCAAGTAAAGGCAGCTCCCGAGAACTGGAAGGTAGTCAATGAGACCCCACTGGTCTCCAGAATACCTGTTGTCCGAAGAATACGCTGACACTTATCCAAGAAATATTGGGCATCGCCCTCTGCACCACTGAAAGTCGGAGGCTGAAGTCTCCCAAACCTCTCCAATCTATGCTGCTCGTCATCAGGCATGACTGGAACCACATAATCCTGAGCAAGTGCAACCGGTTGGGCTGGTGGTGCCTCTGGTGTCTGATGTCCCTGAACAACTTGCTCGGGTGTACGGGCGACGGGAGTCTGAGTGCCTCCCACGGCCTGAGAAGTAGATGCGGCTGTAGTAACTGAGACCGCATGTGCAAGGCCAGTACACACTGATAAGATCTGAGCTAGGGCCTCCTGAAGGCCATGAATCACAATAGGCACTAGGGTGCCTGAGTTTGTCCTGTTGAAGTATCTACAACTAGGACCTGATCTGGAGCAACGGGAGGCTCTACAGGTACTGCCCCGACTACTGCGCGGGTTGCACCCCTACCCCTACCACTGCCTCGACCGCAGCCTTTGCCTTTCACGGAGCTAACTGGAGGCTGGTCATCCTGTCTGGTAACGCAGGTCCTCACCATATGTGAGAGAATGAAGCAAATAGAAGTTTAGTTACCAGAATCAATGGATTCGCACGAAAAGAATTCAAGAATGTGAGATTTTCTTAAGGGTTTTGCAGCCTCTCGAAGATAAGTATGGACGTCTTCGCACCGATCCGCAAGACTTTTCTACTAAAACCTGCTCATGACTTGTGAGACCTATGTAACCTAGGGTCTGATACCAACTTGTCATGACCAAAAAACAACCAACCCAGTCTTGATGGCGCCCATCGTGGAACTAGGCAAGCCGACACACTCCCAAACAATTTGATATTTCATTAAAAGTTAGATAATAGCCTTTTTCAAACTGAAATTTTGTAAAAAGAGATAAACCCAAAACCCAAAAAAATGAGAAAGATAAAAGCCCGACATCGGGTGTCACTAATTCATGAGCAAAACACTACAACTGTTCTAACATATAGCAAGACGAACATAGCCTGAGAATAGACAAAATACACAAAAAAGGGAGATAAGGAAGGAGAAATGCAGGACTGTTATCGCCAGGCAGCTACCTCGCTATCTCTGATGAAAGTCCGCGACTAGAATAGCCAACAGCTGCTACTGTAGCCTAAGATACCTGAATCTGCACACAAGGTGCAGGGGGTAACGTGATTACACCAACTCAGTAAGTAACAAGTCCAATTTATGGACTGAGAGGTAGTGACGGACTAAACCTCAACAAATAAGCAAAATTAAATTGTGCAGTAAAGTAGGCATGCTTTCCATTCGAGTATTGAGCTCAAGAAGTTAAGCAAATGCAAATCTGAACAATGTAAAGTAATAAGCTCAGAATATCTCTAAGTTCCAATGCACAGAATGCATGAAAATGTACCATGTACCTCCACTCTCAAGTGCTCAACCACTCGGTACTATATATGGCCATCCGGCCTAGGGAAGATCCATCCCGGAATATATACACATCGCTGGACAATATTCGCTCAGTATCGAGGAATACCATTCCAGTCCTATGAACAAGATCCATATCTAGGTATAAATACTTCGAACAAGATCCATGCCCAGGGAAGATCCATCCCTCAAAATATCATCTCCGTTTATTGGGGGTGTGTTACAGACTCCGGAAGGGCTCCTACAGCCTAAGCGTTATCACAATCATCAACATAACCACTGCGGCGTGCAGCCCGATCCCATAACTATCACTCATAATCAGGCTCTCGGCCTCACTCAGTCATCAATCTCCAGTCTCACAAACATGGGCTCACAATGCCATGAAACTAGCCTGAAACAATGATATGATGTGCCAAATAATAACAACGGAGATTGAGACATGATATGATATGCATGAATAAGACTGAGTACAGAATATCAATGAAGCTAATGATATGAAAGCAAGAAACGACCACTCGGGTCTCAACAGTATCAGCGTGAAGGCCTAACAGGATATCTAGCATGATTTACAACACATTTACTTAATCACATGATAAAAACACGGATATCAGCAAAAACGAGTCACTAAGTGGTGCCATGGAATGAACCAGGCAACAATTCTCATGGTACATGGCCACACGCCCGTCACATGGCATGTGCGTTACCTCAATACTAATCACATAACACATAGATCGGGGTTTCAAACTCTCAGAACCAAGTTTGGAAGCGTTACTTACCACAATCAAGCCAAAAACCTACTCCACGACACCCTTGCCTCCCGACTCGGCCTCCAAACATCTCGAATCTAACCAAAAGCAATAAAATGCAATCAATATAGGCCAAGGAAACAATTCCACACGAAAACTATCAATTTAAACTAGAAATCCCGAAATTCACCCAAACCCGGCCCCAGCCCACGTCTCGGAATCCGACAAAAATGACATAACTAGAAAGTCCTTTCACTTAGGAGTCCATACATACAAGATTTATCAAAATCCGACTCCATTTGAACCCTCAAATCCTCAATCAAACTCTCCAAAATCCCAAGCTCTAACCCCTCATTTTCACCCTTAATCACCACTAATTACATGATTAAACAACGGTAAATCATCACATATACGAGCATTAAGGCTCAAGCCACTAACCTTACTGATAAACCCTTGAATTCATCCTCAAAATAACTCTCAAAAAATCTAACGGCGACTAAAATGGTGGAAAATGAACCAAATTTCGCGAAATCCACAATTTATACCTTCTGCCCAGAACTTCAGCATCTGCGGTCCACCAGTCGCTTTTGCGATGCCGCACCTGCGAAAAGTCCATCGCAAGTGTGTTTCTCACTTAAACCCTCGAAATCCTCTTTTGCGTTCCATTTCTCGCATGCGCAGTACCGCACCTACGGTCCAAGCGCCGCACCTGCGGAAATCACTAATCCGCCCAGACATCGCACATGCACATTATCCCTCGCACATGTGGGCTCACAGGTGCGGCCAACTTTCGCACCTGCGCTCAAGGCCTAGCCTTCCGACTTCCGCATCTGCGACACCCTTTCTGCACCTGTGAGCTTCGCACCTGCGCTCCTCTTCCGCATGTGCGGAACACCAGAAGAATCTGCACCAGCCAATTTTCAACAACTCTTCAATAACAAAAACCCATCCACTAACCATCCGAAACACACGCGAGGCCCTCAGGACCCCAACCAATAACACCAATAAGTCACATATCAACATACGAACTTAGTCGAACCTTCAACATACTCAAAACAACATTAAACACCAAATTACCCCTGGATTCAAGCCTAAGAACTTCTAAACTTCCAAATTCCGCAAACGACGCCGAAACCTATCAAATGACTTCTGAATGGCCTGAAATTTTGCACACACGTCAGAAATGGCACCACAAACCTACTCCAACTTTTGGAATTCCATTCCGACCCCGATATCGAAAATTCCACTACCAACCAAAATCGCCGAATTTCCAATTTTTACCAATTCAAACCTAATTCTACCACGGGGCTCCAAGTTACATCTCGGACGCGCTCCTAAGTCCAAAATCACCTAACGGAGCTAACAGACCAAAATTCAAATTCGAGACCGTTTACTCATAAGTGAACCTCCGGTTGACTTTTCCAACTTAACCTTCTAAAATAGAGACTAAGTGTCTCGTTCCACTCCATAACCACTCCATACCAGAACCAACCAACCCGATGCAACAAAATAAAGTTGAATAACATATAAAGAAGCAGAAATGGGGGAAACAGGGCTATAACTCTCTGAATGATTGGCCGGGTCGTTACACAAAGGAATAGGCACTTGCACAATGGACATGCATANTTAATGTGCAGATGAGTTGGAAATGGAAGCCGAGCTAAATGAGAGCATAAACGTCGGAAAATACGTGCAAGAGTCGAAAAGGAGCTATCCGGAACAAGCCTGGCGTCAGCCAGGCGATAGACCCCAAACGCCAGGGGTTGCCTGGCGTTAGCCAAGCGTTATACCCAAAATGCCAGGGGTTGCCTGGCGTTAGCCAGGCGTTATACCCATAATGCCAGGGGTTGCCTGGCGTTACCCAGGCGTTAGACCCATAACGCTAGGGTGCCTATTTCAGTGAAGTCCGAGTTTTAAAGGTTTTTAAGTGTTTCCAAGCCAGGATAGGAGTTTCTTAGACGGGTAGGGTTTATCCCAACCGTATAAATAGACCCAAGAACATATCATGAAGGGAG
>ML363570.1:0-24574 GCA_005239505.1 Nicotiana paniculata | reverse complement strand
AGCGCGATCTTAACCCTTCAGGGGAGCGGATTTGTAGTTAGGATAGGAATATACCTAGTCACCTTGATTAATTAAACATCGTAATCTTAGTGCGTTCTAGTAGATTAATTTCATAGGAATATAGGCGTTAATCTGTTGAGAATATGCGAGTAGTGCTTCGAGAGAAGGCTATGAGACCGTTTATCGATTAATTAGCAACGATGAGTGAATTATATGAAGGGGAGAGTTAATTAAAATGCAATACAAGTGGTGAATTGATCACAACCCTGGAATATTTGCCTCTACTGAATACAAAACAATACACTCGTTACTCGATAATTAGTTAGTTCGTAGAATCGTAGTATAAATTAGTTACGTTCCTGGATTTTATTTTAGCTTGACTAAATAACAATTAGAGTGATTCAGCAAGTAGTTTACGCAAGTCCTTGTGGGTTCGACATTCGATTTAACATTATATTACTTGCTACGACCATGTATACTTGCATGTGCGTTTGAGAACAACAATGTCACGGATAAATATCAGGCGATCTGGTATGGGCTCCGTACCACAGCGTCGGGCCTCGGCCGCGGCAAGCGATAATACAAGCACAAATGGCGGATTTCCAGTTTAATTGCCATAATATGCCAAAAATGTAATTTGGTCTTTCGAAGCGTAGGTTATGGTTCCTTAGGTCGTATTTGATGTCCCGAAAAAATTTCAGGCGATCCGGTACCAGCTTCGTACCACGGCGTCTGGCTTGGGTCACGATAGACGATAATACAGGCACGACTGGCAAAATTTCAATTTAATTACCATAAAATGCCAAAAAAGGTAGTTTGGTCATTTCGAAGTGTTGATTATGGTCCTTGGATCGTACTTGATGTTCCGGACAAATATCAGGCGATGCGGTACCGGCTTCGTACCACGGCGTCGGGCTTGGGCCGTGGCAGGCGATAAAACAGGCACGACCGGCAAAATTCCAATTTAAATGCCATAAAATTCCAAAAATGTAACTTGGTCATTTTGAAGCGTTGGTTATGGTCCCTTGAGTCGTATTTGATTTCCAGGAAAAATATCAGGCGATTTGGTACCGGCTCCGTACCACGCCGTCGGGCTTGGGCTATGGCAGGCGATAATACATGCACGACTGGCGGAATTCCAATTTAATATCCATAAAATGCCAAAAATGTAACTTAGTCATTTCGAAGCATTGGTTATGGTTCCTTGGGTCGTATTTGATGTCCGCACAAATATCAGTCAATCCGGTACTGGCTCCGTACCACGGCATCGGGCTTGGGCCACGGCAAGCGATAATACATGCACAACTTGCGGAATTCCATTTTAATTGCCACAAAATGCCAAAAATGTAATTTGGTCATTTCGAAGCGTTGGTTATGGTTCCTTGGGTCGTATTTGATGTCCTGAAAAATATAAGACGATCCGGTATCGGCTCCGTACCACAGCGTCGAGCTTGGGCCTTGGCAGGCGATAATACAGGCACGACTGGCGGAATTCCAGTTTAATTGCCATAAAAGGCCAAAAATGTACTTGATCATTTCGAAGCGTTGGTTATGGTTCCTTGGGTCGTATTTGATGTCCCGGACAAATATCAGACGATTCGGTACCAACAATGTACCACGGCGTCGGGCTTGGGCCATGGCAGGCGATAATACAGGCACGACTGGCGGATTTCGAGTTTAATTGCTATACAATACAAGAAATGTAATTTGGTCATTTCGAAGCATTGGTTATGGTTCCTTGGGTCATATTTGATGTCCTGAAAAAATATCAGGAGCTTCGGTTGTGGCTCCGTAACACAGGGTCGGGATTGGGCCACGACATGCGATAATATAGGGACGAGTAGCAGAATTCAAGTTTAATTGCCATAAAATGCCATAAAATGTAATTTGGTCATTTTGAAGCGTTGGTTAGGGTTCCTTGGGTTGTATTTGATGTCCCGGAAAAATAGTAGGCAATCCACTACCGGCTCCGTACCACGGCATCGGGCTTTGGCCATGGAAGGCGATAATACAGGCATGACTGGCGGAATTCCAGTTTAATTGCCATAGAATGCCATAAGATGTAAATTGGTCATTTCGAAGCTTTGGTTATGGTTCTTTAGGTCGCATTTTATGTCCCAGAAAAATATTAGGCAATCCGATTCCGGCTCCATACCATGGTGTCGGGCTTGGGCCACGACAGGCGATAATACAGGCACAAATGGTGGAATTCCTGTTAAATTGCCATAAAAGGCCAAAATATGTAATTTGTTCATTTTGAAGCATTGGTTATGGTTCCTTGGGTCGTATTTGATGTCCCGAACAAATATCAGGAGATCTGGTACGGGCACTGTACCACGGCATCAGGCTTGGGCCGCGGCAGGCGATAATACAGGAACAACTGTCTGAATTCCAGTTTAATTGCCATAAAATGCCAAAAATGTAATTTGGTCATTTCGAAGTGTTGGTTATGGTTCCTTGGGTTGTATTTGATGTCTCAGAAAAATATCAGGAGATCCAGTTCCGGCTCCGTACCACGGCGTCGGGCTTGGGCCACGACAGGCGATAATACATGCACGAGTGGCGGAATTCAAGTTTATTTGCCATAAAATGCCAAATAATGTAATTTGGTCATTTCGAAGTGTTGGTTATGGTTCCTTGGGTCGTATTTGATGTCCCACACAAATATCAGTCGATCTGGTACCGGCTTCGTACCACGGCATCGGGCTTGGGCCACAAAAGACGATAATACATGCACGACTTGCGGAATTCCATTTTAATTGCTATAAAATGCCAAAATGTAATTTGGTCATTTTGAAGCGTTGGTTATGGTTCTTTGGGACGTATTTGATGTCCCGTACAAATATCAGGCGATCCGGTACAGGCTCCATACCACGGCGTCAGGTTTTGGCCTTAGCAGGCGACAATACAGGCACGACTTGCGGAATTCCAGTTTAATTCCCATAAAATTCCCAAAATGTAATTTGGTCATTTTGAATCGTTGGTTATGGTTCCTTGGGTCGTATTTGATGTCCTGGACAAATATCAGGCGATCCGATATCAGCTCCGTACCACGGCATCGGGCTTGTGCCATGATAGGCTATAATACAGGCACGACTAACGGAATTCCAGTTTAATTGCCATAAAATGCCAAAAACGGTAGTTTGGTCATTTCGAAGCATTGGTTATGGTTCCTTGGTTCACATTTGATGTCCCGTACAAATATTAGGCGATCCGGTTCCGGCTCGTACCACGGCGTTGGGCTTGGACCTTGGCATGCGATAATACAGGCACGACTGGTGGAGTTCCATTTTAATTGCCATAAAATGCCAAAAATGTAACTTGGTCGTTTCAAAGCGTTGATTATGGTTCCTTGGGTCGTATTTTATGTCCCGCACAAATATCAGTCGATCCGGTACTAGCTATATACCACGGCGTCGGGCTTGGGCCACGGTAGGCGATAACACATGCACGACTTGCGGGCATTTTAATTCCCATAAAATGCCAAAAAATGTAATTTGCTCATTTCGAAGCGCTGGTTATGGTTCCTTGGGTCGTATTTGATGTCCCGGACAAATATCAGACGATCCGGTACCGGCTCCTTACCACAGCGTCGAGCTTGGGCCATGTCAGGCGATAATACAGGCACAACTGGCGGAATTCTAGTTTAATTGCGATAAAATGCAACAAAATGTAATTTGGTCATTTTGAAGCATTGGTTATGGTTCCTTGGGTGGTAATTGATGTCACGTAAAAATATCAGGCGATCCGGTACCGGCTCCGTACCACGACATCAGGATTGGGCCATGGTAGACGATAATACAGGCCCGACTGGCGCAATTCTAGTTTAATTGCCATAAAATGCCAAAATATGTAACTTGGTCATTTCGAAGTGTTGGTTATGGTTCCTTGGGTCGTATTGGATGTCATGCACAAATATCAATCGATCTGGTACCAACTCTGTACCACGGCGTCGGGCATGGGCCACGACAGACGATAATACGTGGGCGACTTGCGAAATTCCATTTTAATTGCCATAAAATGCCAAAAAATGTAATTTGGTCATTTCGACCGTTGGTTATGGTTCCTTGGGTTGTATTTGATGTCCCGAAAAAATATCAGGCGATCCGGTACGGGCACCGTACCACGGCATCAGGCTTGGGCCGCGGCAGGCGATAATACCGGAAAGACTGGTGAAATTCCAGTTTAATTGCCTTAAAATGACAATAAATATAATTTGGTTATTTGAAGCGTTGGTTATGGTTCCTTAGGTCGTATTTGATGTCCCGGACAAATGTCAGGCGATCCGGTAACAGCCCCGTACCACGGCGTTGGGCTTGGGCCACGACAGGCGATAATCTAGGCACGAATGGCGGAATTCTAGTTTAATTGCCATAAAATGCAAAAAAATGTAATTTGGTCATTTTGAAGCGTTGGTTATGGTTCCTTGGGTCGCATTTGACGTCCCACAAAATTTCAGGCAATCTGGTTTTGGCTCCGTATCACGGCGTCGGGCTTCGGCTAGCGCCGACGATAATACAAGCATAACTAGCAGATTTCCAGTTTAATTGCCATAATATGCCAAAAATGTAAGTTGGTCATTTCGGAGTGTTGGTTATGGTTCCTTAGGTCGTATTTGATGTCCTGGAAAAATATCAGGGAATCCGGTTCCGGTTCCGTACCACGGCGTCGGGCTTGGGCCACGGAGGCAATAATATAGGCACGAATGGAAGAATTCCAGTTAAATTGCCATAAAAGGCTAAAATATGTAATTTGGTCATTTTGAAGCATTGGTTATTTTTCCTTGGGCCGTATTTGATGTCTCGGACAAATAACAGGCAATCTGGTACCGGCTCCGTACCACGGCGTCGGGCTTCGGCCACGATAGGCGATAATAGAAGCTTGACTGGCAGAATTCCATTTTAATTGCCATAAAAGGCCAAAAATGTAATTTGGTCATTTGAAGCTTTAGTTACGGTTCCTTGGGTCATATTTGATGTCCCGGACAAATATCAGGCGATCCAGTACGGGCTCCATACCACGGCGTCGGGCTTGGGCCGCGACATGCAATAATACATGCACAACTGGCGGAATTCTAGTTTAATTGCCATAAATGCCAAAAATGTAATTTGGTCATTTTGAAGCGTTGGTTATGGTTCATTGAGTCATATTTGATGTCCCAGATAAATATCAGGCGATCCGGTACCGGCTCCGGACCACGGCGTCGGGTTTGGGCCATGGCAGGCAATAATACAGGCACGACTGGCAGAATTCCAGTTTAATAGCCATAAAATGCCCAAAATGTAATTTGGTCATTTTGAAGCATTGGTTATGGTTCCTTGGGTCGTATTTGATGTCCCGGACAAATATCAGGCGATTCGGTACCAGCAATGTACCAGGGCGTCGGGCTTGGACCATGGCAGGCAATAATACAGGCACGACCGGCGGAATTCCAGTTTATTGGCTATACAATACCAAAAATGTAATTTGGTCATTTCGAAGCAGTGGTTATGGTTACTTGGGTCCTATTTGATGTCCCGAAAAAATATCAGGAGATTCGGTTCTGGCTCCGTACCACAGCGTCGGGATTGGGCCACGATATGCGTTAATATAGGGACGAGTGGCAGAATTCAAGTTTAATTGCCATAAAATGCCATAAAATGTAATTTGGTAATTTTGAAGAATTGGTTATGGTTCCTTGGGTTGTATTTGATGTCTCGGACAAATATCAGATGATCCACTACCGTCTTCTTACCACGGCATCGGGCTTTGGCCATGGCAAGCGATAATACAGGCATGCCTGGCGGAATTCCAGTTAATTGTCATAGAATGCCATATAATGTAAATTGGTCATTTCTAAGCATTGGTTATGGTTCCTTAGGTCGTATTTTATGTCCCAAACAAATATCAGGCGATGCGGTACAGGATCCGTACCACGGCGTAGGGCTTGGGCTATGGAAGACGATAATACAGGCTTGACTGTCAGAATTCCAATTTAACTGCCATAAAATGCCCAAAATGTAATTTGGTCATTTTTAAGCGTTGGTTATGGTTCCTTGGGTCGTATTTGATGTCCCGGACAAATATCAGGCGATCCGCCACCAGCTCCGTACCACGGCGTCGGGCTTGGGCCATGACAGGCGATAATACAGGCATGACTGACAAGATTCTGGTGTAATTGTCATAAAATGCCAAAAAATGTAATTTGGTCATTTTGAAGTGTTGGTTATGGTTCCTTGGGTCGTATTTGATGTCCCAGCAAATATCAGGCGATCCGGTACGGGCTACGTACCACGGAGTCGGGCTTGGGCCACGACAGGCGATAATACAAGCACAATTGGCGGATTTCCAGTTTAAATTGCCATAAAATACCAAAAATGTAATTTCATCATATCGAAGCATTAGTTATGGTTCCTTGGGTCGCATTTGATGTCCGAAAAAAATATTAAGCGATCCGGTTCCGGCTCCATACCACGGCGTCGGGCTTGGGCCACGGCAGGCGATAATACAGGCCCCACTGGCGGAATTCCTGTTTAATTGCCATATAAGGCCAAAAATGTAATTTGGTTATTTCGGATCATTGGTTATGGTTCCTTTGGTCGAATTTGATGTCCCGGACAAATATCAGGCGATCCGGTACCGGCTCCGTACCAAGGCGTCGGATTTGGGCCATGACAGGTGATAATAAAGGTAGTTTTGTCATTTCGAAGCGTTGTTTATGGTTCCTTGGTTTGTATTTGATGTCCCGGAAAAACATCAGGTGATCCGGTTCCGGATCCGAACAACAGCTTCGTTCTTGGCCCACGGCATGCGATATTACAGGCACGACTGGAGGAATTCCAGTTTAATTGCCATCAAATGCCACAAAAAGTAATTTGGTCATTTCGAAGCGTTGGTTATGGTTCCTTGGTACGTATTTGATGTCCCGGACAAATATCAGGCGATTTGGTTTCGGGTCCGTACCACGGCGTCGGGCTTGGGCCATGATAGGCGATAATACAGGCACGATTGATGGAATTCCAGTTTAATTGCCACAAAATGCCAAAAATGATAGTTTGGTCATTTTGAAGCATTGGTTATGGTTCCTTGGTACGTATTTGATGTCCCGGACAAATATCAGGCGATTTGGTTTCGGGTCCGTACCACGGCGTCGGGCTTGGGCCACGACATGCGATAATACAGGCACGACTGGCGGAATTCCATTTTAATTGCCATATATGTAATTTGGTCTTTTCGAAGCGTTGGTAATGGTTACTTGGGTGGAATATGATTTCCCGAAATAATATCAGGTGATACGGTACCTGCTATGTACCACGACGTTGGGGTTGGGCCACATCAGGCCATAATACAAGCACGATTGGCGGAATTCCAGTTTAATTGCCATAAAATCCCAAAAATGTAACTTGGTCATTTCGAATCGTTGGTTATGGTTCCTTGGGTCGTATTTGATGTCCCTCAAAAATATCAGTCGGTTTTTTACCGGCTCCGTACCACCGCGTCGGGCTTGGGCCACGACAGGCGATAATACATGCACGACTTGCGTAATTCCATTTTAATTACCATAAAATGCCAAAAATGTAATTTGGTCATTTCGAAGAATTGGTAATGGTTCCTTGGTTCGTATTTGATGTCCCGGACAAATATCAGGTGATCCGGTTCCGACTCTGTACCACGGCATCGGGCTTAGGCCACGACATGCGATATTACAGGCACGACTGGCGGAATTCCAATTTAATTGCCATAAAATACCACAAAATGTAATTTGGTCATTTCTAAGCGTTGGTTATGGCTCCTTGGGTCGTATTTGATTTCCCCGAAAAATATCAGACGATTCTGTACCGGCTCCGTTCCACGGCGCTGGGCTTGGGCCACGGCAAGCGATAATACAGGCACGACTAGCGGAATTCCAGTTTAATTGTCATAAAATGCCAAAAATGTAACTTAGTCATTTCAAAGCATTGGTTATGGTTCTTTGGGTTGTACTTGATCTACCGCACAAATATCAGGCGATCTGGTACCGACACCGTACCACGGCATCGGGCTTGGGCCACGGCAGGCGATAATACAGGCAAGACTGACGGAGTTCCAGTTTAATTTCCATAAAATGCCAAAAAGGTATTCTGGTCATTTTGAAGCATTAGTTATGGTTCCTTGGTTCGTATTTGATGTACCGGACAAATATCAGGCGATACGGTTCTGGCTCCGTACCACGGCGTTGGGCTTGGGCCACGGCATGCGATATTACAGGAACGACTAGCGGAATTCCAATTTAATTGCCATAAAATACCACAAAATGTAATTTGGTCATTTTGAAGTGTTGGTTGTGGTTCCTTGGGTCGTATTTGATTTCCCAGAAAAATATCACACGATCCGATACCGGCTCTGTACCAGGGCGCTGGGCTTGATCCACGACAGACGATAATACAGGCACGACTGGCGGAATTCCAGTTTAACGTCCATAAAATGCCAAAAATGTAACTTGTTAATTTTGAAGCGTTGGTAATGGTTCCTTGGGTCGTATTTGATGTCCCGGAAAAATATCATGCGATCATATTCCGGCTCCGTACCACAGCGTCGGGCTTGGGCCACGGCAGGCGATAATACATGCACGAATGGCGGAATTCCAGTTTAATTGCCATAAAATGCCAAAAAATGTAATTTGGTCATTTTGAAGCATTGTTTATGGTTTCTTGGGTCGTATTAGATGTCCCGGACAAGTATCAGGTGATCGGGTACGGGCTCCATACCAGGCGTCGAGCTTGGGCCACGATAGGCGATAATACAGGCACGAATGGCAGAATTCCAGTTTAATTTCCATAAAAGGCAAAAAAATTAAATTATGTCATTTCGAAGCGTTGGTTATGGTTCCTTGGGTGGTATTTGATGTCCCGGACAAATTTCAGGCGATCCAGTACCGGCTCGGTACCACGGCGTCGGGCTTGGGCCAAGGCAGGCGATAATACAGGCCCGACTGGCGGAATTCCAGTTTAATTGCCATAAAATACAAACAAATATAATTTGGTCATTTTGAAGCGTTTGTTATGGTTCCTTGGGTCGTATTTGATTTCCCGGAAAAATATCAGGTGATCCAGTAGCGGCTCCATACCACAGAGTCAATCTAGCACCATGACATGCGATAATACATGCACGACTAGCGGAATTCCAGTTTTATTGCCATAAAATGCCAAAAAAGGTAGTCTGGTCATTTCGAGGCGTTGGTTTGGTTCCCTTGTTCGTTTTTGATTTCCCGGAAAAATATCAGGCGATCCGATTCCGGCTCCATACCACGGCGTCGGGCTAGGGCCACGGCATGCGATATTACAGGCACGACTAGCGGAATTCCAATTTAATTGCCATAAAATGCCACAAAATGTAATTTGGTCATTTCGAAGCGTTGGTTATGGTTCCTTGGGTCGTATTTGATTTACCAAAAAAATATCAGACGATCCGGTACCGGCTCCGTACCACGGCGCTGGTCTTGGGCCACGGCAGGCAATAATATAGGCACGACTAGCGGAATTCCAGTTAAATGCCATAAAATTTAACTTGGTCATTTCGAAGCGTTGGTTATGGTTCCTTGGGTTGTATTTGATGTCCCGACAAAATATCCGGCGATCCCATTCCGGCTCCGTACCACGGCGTCGGGCTTGGGCCACGGCAGGCGATAATAAAGGCACGAATGACGGAATTCCAGTTTAATTGCCATAAAAGGCCAAAAAAATGTAATTTGGTCATTTTGGAGCGTTGGTTATGGTTCCTTGGGTCGTATTAGAAGTCGCGGACAAATATCAGGCGATCTGGTACCGGCTCCATACCACGGCGTCGGGCTTGGGTCACGGGTGGCGATAATACTGGCACCACTGGCGGAATTCCAGTTTAATTGCCATAAATTGCCAAAAAATGTAATTTGGTCATTTTGATGTGTTGGTTAAGGTTCCTTCGGTCGTATTTGATGTCCAACACAAATATCAAGGGATCCGGTATGGGCTACGTACCACGGCGTCGGGCTTGGGCTGCGGCAGCCGATAATACAGGCACAACTGGCGGATTTCCAGTTTATTTTCCATAAAATACCAAAAATTTAATTTCGTCATTTCGATGCATTGGTTATGGATCCTTGGGTCGTATTTGATGTCCCATAAAAATATTAGTGGATCCAGTTCTGGCTCCGTACCACAGCGTCAGGCTTGGGCTACGGCAGGCGATAATACAGGCCCGACTAGCGAAATTCCTGTTTAATTGCCATAAAATTTAATTTGGTCATTTCGAAGCGTTGGTTATGGTGGCTTGGGTCGTATTTGATGTCCCGGACAAATATCAGGCGATCCGGTACCAGCTCCGTACAACGGCGTCGAGCTTGGGCCATGACAGATGATAATACAGGCACAACTGGCGGAATTCCAGTTTAATTGCCGTAAAATGCCAAAAAAGGTAGTTTGGTCATTTCGAAGCGTTGGTTATGGTGGCTTGGGTCGTATTTGATGTCCCGGACAAATATCAGGCGATCCGGTACCAGCTCCGTACAACGGCGTCGAGCTTGGGCCATGACAGATGATAATACAGGCACAACTGGCGGAATTCCAGTTTAATTGCCGTAAAATGCCAAAAAAGGTAGTTTGGTCATTTCGAAGCGTTGTTTATGGTTCCTTGGTTCGTATTTGATGTTCCAAACAAATATCAGGTGATCCAATTCTGGCTCCGAACCACAGCGTCGGGCTTGGGCCACGGTAAGCAATAATACAGGCTCGACTGGCGGAAGTATAGTTTAATTGCCATAAAATGCCAAAAAATGTAATTTGGTCATTTTGAAGCATTGTTTATGGTTTCTTGGGTCGTATTAGATGTCTCGGACAAGTATCAGGTGATCGGGTACGGGCTCCATACCACGGCGTCGAGCTTGGGCCACGATAGGCGATAATACAGGCACGAATGGCAGAATTCCAGTTTAATTTCCATAAAAGGCAAAAAAATTTAATTATGTCATTTCGAAGCGTTGGTTATGGTTCCTTGGGTGGTATTTGATGTCCCGGACAAATATCAGGCGATCCAGTACCGGCTCGGTACCACGGCGTCGGGCTTGGGCCAAGGCAGGCGATAATACAGGCCCGACTGGCGGAATTCCAGTTTAATTGCCATAAAATACAAACAAATATAATTTGGTCATTTTGAAGCGTTTGTTATGGTTCCTTGGGTCGTATTTGATTTCCCGGAAAAATATCAGGTGATCCAGTAGCGGCTCCATACCACAGAGTCAATCTAGCACCATGACATGCGATAATACATGCACGACTAGCGGAATTCCAGTTTTATTGCCATAAAATGCCAAAAAAGGTAGTCTGGTCATTTCGAGGCGTTAGTTTGGTTCCCTTGTTCGTTTTTTATGTCCCAGACAAATATCAGGCGATCCGATTCCGGCTCCGTACCACGGCGTCGGGCTAGGGCCACGGCATGCGATATTACAAGCACGACTAGCGAAATTCCAATTAATTGCCATAAAATGCCACAAAATGTAATTTGGTCATTTCGAAGCAATGGTTATGGTTCCTTGGGTCGTATTTGATTTACAATAAAAATATCAGACGATCCGGTACCGGCTCCGTACCACGGCGCTGGGCTTGGGCCACGGCAGGCAATAATGGCACGACTAGCCGAATTCCAGTTAAATGCTATAAAATGCCAAAAATGTAACTTGGTCGTTTCGAAGCGTTGGTTATGGTTCCTTGGGTCGTATGTGATGTCCCGAAAAAATATATGGCGATCCCATTCCGGCTCCGTACCACGGCGTCGGGCTTGGGCCACGGCAGGCGATAATAGAGGCACGAATGGCGGAATTCCAGTCTAATTGCCAGAAAAGGCCAAAAAAATGTAATTTGGTCATTTTGGAGCGTTGGTTATGGTTCCTTGGTTCATATTAGAAGTCGCGGACAAATACCCGGGGATCTGGTACCGGCTCCATACCACGGCGTCGGGCTTGGTCCACGGGTGGCGATAATACTGGCACCACTGGCGGTATTCCAGTTTAATTTCCATAAATTACCAAAAAATGTAATTTGGTCATTTTGAAGTGTTGGTTATGGTTCCTTGGATCGTATTTGATGTCCAACACAAATATCAAGGGATCCGGTACGGGCTTCGTACCACGGCATCGGGCTTGGGCCAGGGCAGGCGATAATACAGGCACGAATGGTGGAATTCTAGTTTAATTGCCATAAAAGGCCAAAAAATGTAATTTGGTCATTTTGAAGCATTGGTTATGGTTCCTTGGGTGGTATTTGATATCCCGAACAAATATCAGGCGATCCGGTATCGTCTCCCTACCACGGCATCGGGCTTGGGCCGCGACATGCTATAATACATGCACGACTGGCGGAATTCCATTTTAATTGAAATAAAATGCCAAAAAATGTAATTTGGTCATTTCGAAGCGTTGGTTATGGTTCCTTGGGTCGTATTTGATATCCCGCACAAATATCACGCAATCTGGTACCGGCTCCGTACCACGGCATTGGGCTTGGGCCACGGTAGACGATAATACACGCACGACTGGCAGAATTCCACTTTAACTGCCATAAAATGCCAAAAAATGTCACTTGGTCATTATTAAGCGTTGGTTATGGTTACTTGGGTCGTATTTATGTCACGCACAAATACTAGTCAAACTGGTACTGGCTCCGTACCACGACATCGGGCTTGGGCCACGGCAGGCGATAATACATGCACGATTGGCAGAATTCCAGTTTAATTTCCATAAAATTCCAAAAAAGGTAGTTTGCTCATTCGAAGCATTGGCTATGGTTCCTTGGGTCGTATTTGATATCTCGAACAAATATCAGGCGATCCGATACCGGCTCCGTACCACGGTGTCGAGCTTGGGCCATCACAGGCGATAACACAGGCACGACTGGCGGAATCCTATTTTAATTTCTATAAAATGCCAAAAAGGTAGTTTGGTAATTTTGAAGCGTTGGTTATGGTTCCTTTGTTCGTATTTGATGTCCCTGACAAATGTCAAGCGACCCGGTTCCGACTCTGTACCACGGCGTCGGGCTTGGGCCAGGACATGCGATAATACAGGCACGACTGGCGGAATTCTAGTTTAATTTCCATAAAACGCCGCAAAATGAAATTTGGTCATTTAGAAGCGTTGGTTATGATTCCTTTGGTCGTATTTGATTTCACGGAAAAATATCAGGCGATCTGGTATCGCCTCCGTACCACAGTGTTGGGCTTGGGCCACGTCAGGCGATAACACAAGCACGACTGGCGGAATTCCAGTGTATTTGCCATATAATTCCAAAAATGTAACTTGGTCATTTCGAAGCGTTGATTATGGTTCCTTGGGTAGTATTTCATGTCCTGCACAAATATCAGGTGATCCGGTACCGGCTCCGTACCACGGCGTCGGGCTTGGGCCATGGTAGACGACATACAGGCACAACTGGCGGAATTCCATTTTAATTGCCATAAAATGCCAAAAATGTAACTTGGTCATTTTGTACCGTTGGTTATGGTTCCTTGGGTCGTATTTATGTCCCGCACAAATATCAGTCGATCTGGTACCGGCTCCGTACCACGGCGTCGGGCTTGGGCCACGGCAGGCGATAATACAGGCATGACTGGCGTAATTCTGGTTTAATTGCCATAAAACACAAAAAACGTAACTTTGTCATTTCGAAGCGTTGGTTATGGTTCCTTGGGTCGTATTTGATTTCCCGGAAGAATAACAGGCGATCCGGTTTCGGCTCCGTACTGCAGCGTCGGGCTTGGGCCATGGCAGGTGATAATACATGCACAACTTGCGGAATTCCAGTTTAATTGCCGTAAAATGCCAAAAAACTACTTTGGTCATATCGAAGTGTTGGTTATAGTTCCTTGGGTCGTATTTGATGTCCAACACAAATATCAAGGGATCCGGTACGGGTTACGTACCACGGCGTCGGGTTTGGGCTGCGGCAGGCGATAATACAGGCACAACTGGCGGATTTCCAGTTTAATTGCCATAAAATACCAAATATTTAATTTCGTCATTTTGAAGCGTTGGTTATTGTTCCTTGGGTCGTATTTGATTTCCCGGAAAAATATTAGGCGATCCAGTTCCGGCTCCGTACCACGGCGTCAGGCGATAATACAGGCCCGACTAGCAGAATTCCTGTTTAATTGCCATAAAAGGCCAAAAACGTAATTTGGTCATTTCGAAGTGTTGGTTATGGTGGCTTGGGTCGTATTTGATGTCCCGGACAAACATCAGGCGATCCGGTACCAGATCCGTACAACGGCGTCGAGCTTGGGCCATGACAGGCGATAATACAGGCACAACTGGAGGAATTCCAGTTTAATTGCCGTAAAATGCCAAAAAAGGTAGTTTGGTCATTTCAAAGCGTTGTTTATGGTTCCTTGGTTCGTATTTGATGTCCCAGACAAATACCAGGTGATCCGATTCTGGCTCCGAACCACGGCGTCGGGCTTGGCCCACGGCATGTAATATTACAGGCACGACTGGCGGAATTCCAGTTTAATTGCCATAAAATACCACAAAATGTAATTTGGTCATTTCAAAGCATTGGTTATGGTTCCTTGGGTCGTATTTGATTTCCAAGAAGAATATCAGACGATCCAGTACCGGCTCCGTACGACGGCGTTGGGCTTGGGCCACGGCAGGCGATAATAGAGGCATGACTCGCGGAATTCCAGTTTAATTTCCACAAAATGCCAAAAATGTAACTTGGTCATTTCGAAGCATTGGTATGGTTCCTTGGATCGTATTTGATGTCCCGGAGAAATATCAGGTGATCCGATACCTGCTCCGTACAATGGCGTCGGGCTTGGGCCACGGCAGGCGATAATACAGGCTCGACTGGCGGAATTCTAGTTTAATTGCCATAAAATGCCAAAAAATGTAATTTGGTCATTATGAAGAATTGGTTATGGTTCCTTGAGTCGTATTAGATGTCCCGGACAAGTATCAGGTGATCGGGTACGGGCTCCATACCATGGCGTCGGGCTTGGGCCACGACAGGCGATAATATAGGCACGAATGGAAGAATTCTAGTTTAATTGCCATAAAAGGCCAAAAAATATAATTATGTCATTTTGAAGCGTTGGTTATGGTTCCTTGGGTGGTATTTGATGTCCCGGACAAATATCAGGCGATCCAGTACCGGCTCGGTACCACGGCGTCGGGCTTGGGCCACGGCAGGCGATAATACAGGCACGACTGGCGGAATTCCAGTTTAATTGCCATAAAATACAAAAAAATATAATTTGGTCATTTTGAAGCGTTTGTTATGGTTCCTTGGGTCGTATTTGATGTCCCGGACAAATATCAGGTGATCCAGTAGCGGCTCCATACCACAGAGTCAGTCTAGCCCCATGACATGCGATAATACATGCACGACTAGCGGAATTCCAGTTTTATTGCCATAAAATGCTAAAAAGGTAGTCTGGTCATTTCGAGGCGTTGGTTTGGTTCCCTTGTTCGTTTTTGATGTCCCGGACAAATATCAGGCGATCCGATTCCGGCTCCGTGCCACAGCATCGGGCTAGGGCCACAGCATGCGATATTACAGGCACGACTAGCGGAATTCCAATTTAATTGCCATAAAATGCCACAAAATGTAATTTGGTCATTTTGAAGCGATGGTTATGGTTCCTTGGGTCGTATTTGATTTACCAGAAAAATATCAGACGATCCGATACCGGCTCCGTACCACGGCGCTGGGATTGGGCCACGGCAGGTAATAATACAGGCACGACTAGCGGAATTCCAATTAAATGCCATAAAATGCCAAAAATGTAACTTGGTCATTTCGAAGCGTTGGTTATGGTTCCTTGGGTCGTATGTGATGTCCCAAAAAAATATCTGGCGATCCCATTTCGGCTCCGTACCACGGCGTCGGGCTTGGGCCACGGCAGGAGATAATAGAGGCATGAATGGCGCAATTCCTGTTTAATTGCCATAAAAGGCCAAAAAAATGTAATTTGGTCATTTTGGAGCGTTGGTTATGGTTCCTTGGTTCGTATTAGAAGTCGCGGACAAATATCAGGCGATCTGGTACCTGCTCCATACCACGGCATCGGGCTTGGGCCACGGGTGGCGATAATACTGGCACCACTGGCGGAATTCCAGTTTAATTGCCATAAATTGCCAAAAAATGTCATTTGGTCATTTTGAAGTGTTGACTATGGTTCCTTGGGTCGTATTTGATGTCCAACACAAATATCAAGGGATCCGGTACGGGCTTCGTACCACGGCATCGGGCTTGGGCCACGGCAGGCGATAATACAGGCACGAATGGTGGAATTCTAGTTTAACTGCCATAAAAGGCCAAAAAATGTAATTTGGTCATTTTGAAGCGTTGGTTATGGTTCCTTGGGTGGTATTTGATATCCCGAAAAAATATCAAGCGATTCGGTATCGTCTCCCTACCACGGCGTCGGGCTTGGGCCACGACATGCGATAATACATGCACGACTGGCGTAATTCCATTTTAATTGCCATAAAATGCCAAAAAATATAATTTGGTCATTTCGAAGCGTTGGTTATGGTTCCTTGGGTCGTATTTGATGTCCCGCACAAATATCAGGCGATCCGGTACCGGCTTTGTACCACATTGGGCTTGGGCCACGGTAGACGATAATACAGGCACGACTGGCAGAATTCCGGTTTAATTGCCATAAAACGCCAAAAAATGTCACTTGATCATTATAAAGCGTTGGTTATGGTTCCTTGGGTCGTATTTTATGTCATGCAAAAATACTAGTCAATCTGGTACTGGCTCCGTATTACACGGCATCGGGCTTGGGCCACGGCAGGCGATAATACATGCACGATTGGCGGAATTCCAGTTTAATTGCCCTAAAATTCCAAAAAAGGTAGTTTGCTCATTCGAAGCATTGGTTATGGTTACTTGGGTCGTATTTGATATCTCGAACAAATATCAGGCGATCCGGTACCGGCTCCGTACCACGGTGTCGAGCTTGGGGCATCACAGGCGATAACACAGGCACGACTGGCGGAATCCTAGTTAATTGCTATAAAATGCCAAAAGGGTAGTTTGGTAATTTCGAAGCGTTGGTTATGGTTCCTTGGTTCGTATTTGATGTCCCGGACAAATGTCAAGCTATCCGGTTCTGACTCCGTACCACAGCGTCGGGCTTGGGCCAGGGCATGCGATAATACAGGCACGACTGGGGGAATTCTAGTTTAATTGCCATAAAACGCCACAAAATGTAATTTGGTCATTCAGAAGCGTTGGTTATGATTCCTTTGTTAGTATTTGATTTCACGGAAAAATATCAGGTGATCTGGTATCGGCTCCGTACCACAGTGTTGGGATTGGGCCACGGCAGGCGATAATACAGGCACGACTGGCGGAATTCCAGTGTATTTGCCATATAATTCCAAAAATGCAACTTGGTCATTTCGAAGCGTTGGTTATGGTTCCTTGGGTCGTATTTATGTCCCGCACAAATATCAGTCAATCTGGTACCGGCTCCGTACCACGGCGTCGGGCTTGGGCCACGGCACGCGATAATACAGGCATGACTGGCGAAATTCTGGTTTAATTGCCATAAAATACCAAAAACGTAACTTTGTCATTTCTAAGCGTTGGTTATGGTTCCTTGGGTCGTATTTGGTGTCCCGGAAAAATAACAGGCGATCCGGTTCCGGCTCCGTATTGCAGTGTCGGGCTTGGGCCATGGCAGGTGATAATACATGCACAACTTGCGGAATTCCAGTTTAATTGCCCTAAAATGCCAAAAAAGTACTTTGGTCATATCGAAGTGTTGGTTATAGTTCCTTGGGTCGTATTTGATGTCCCAAACAAATATCCGGTGAACCGGTACCGGCTCCGTACCACAGCGTCAGGCTTGGGCCACCGCAGGCGATAATACATGCACCAGTTGCGGAATTCCATTTTAATTGCCATATAATGCCAAAAAATGTAATTTGGCAATTTCGAAGCATTGGTTATGGTTCCATGGGTCCTATTTGATGTCCTGGACAAATATCAGGCGATCCGATACCAGCTCTGTACCACGGCGTCGAGCTTGGGCCATGGCAGGGGATAATACAGGCACGATTTGCGGAATTCTAGTTGAATTGCCATAAAATGCCAAAAAAGTACTTTGGTCATTTTGAAGTGTTGGTTATGGTTCCTTGGGTCGTATTTGATGTCCCGCACAAATATTAGTCGATCTGGTACCGGCTCCGTACCACGACGTCGGGCTTGGGCCGCGGCAGACGATAATACATACACGACTATCGGAATTCCACTTTAATTGCCATAAAATGCAAAAAAAAATGTAATTAGGTCATTTCGAAGCGTTGCTTATGGTTCCTTAGATCGTATTTGATGTCCCGAACAAATATCAGGTGATCCGGAGCCGGCTCCATACCGCAGCGTCAGGCTTGGGCCATGGCAGGCAATAATACATGCACAACTTGCGGAATTCGAATTTAATTGCCATAAACTTCCAAAAAATGTACTTTGATCATATCGAAGCGTTGGTTATGGTTCCTTGGGTCATCTTTGATGTCCCGCACAAATATCAGGAAATCCGGTACCGGCTCCGTACCACGGCGTCGGGCTTGGGCCACCGCAGGCGATAATACATGCACGAGTTGCGAAATTCCATTTTAATTGCCATAAAATGCCAAAAATGTAATTTGGTCATTTCGAAGCATTGTTTATGGTTCTATGGGACATATTTGATGTCCCGGACAAAAATCAGCGATATGGTACAGGATCCGTACCACGGCGACGAGCTTGGGCCATGGCAGGCGATAATACAAGCACGACTGGCAGAATTCTAGTTTAATTGCCATAAAATGCCAAAAAATATACTTTGGTCATTTTGAAGTGTTGGTTATGGTTCCTTGGGTCGTATTTGATGTCCCGGAAAAAAATCAGGCGATCTGGTACCGGCTCCGTACCACGGCGTCGAGGTTGGGCCATGGCAGGCGATAATACAGGCATGATTGGCGGAATTCCAGTTTAATTGCCATAAAATGCCGAAAAGTGTAATATGGTCATTTCGAAGCATTGGTTATGGTTCCTTGGGTCGAATTTGATGTCGCAGACAAATATCAAGCCATCCGGTACCGGCTCCGTACCACGACGTTGGGCGTGGTCCATGGTAGGCAATAATACAGACATGACTGGTGGAACTCCAGTTTAATTGACATAAAATGCCAAAAAATGTAATGTGGTCATTTCAAAGAGTTGGTTATGGTTCCTTGGGTTGTATTTGATGTCTTGGACAAATATAAGGCGATCCGGTACCAACTCTGTACCACGATGTCGGGCTTGGGCCACGACAGGCGTTAATACTGGCACGAGTGGCAGAATTCAAGTTTAATTGCCATAAAATGCCAAAAAATCTAACTTGATCATTTCGAAGCGTTGGTTATTGTTCCTTGGGTCGTATTTGATGTCCCAGAAAAATATCAGGCGATCTGGTACCGGCGATAATATAGGCACAACTGGCAGAATTCTAGTTTAATTACCATAAATTGCCATAAAATGCAAAAAAAATGTAATTTGGTCATTTCGAAACGGTGGTTATGGTTCCTTGGGTCGTATTCGATTTCCCAGACAAATATAGGGCACTCCGGTACCGGATCCGTACCATGACATCGGGCTTGGGCCAGGGCAGGGGATACTACAGACACGACTGGTAGATTTCCAATTTAATTGCCATAAAATGCCAAAAAAATTAATTCGGTCATTTCGAAGCGTTGGTTATGGTTACTTGGGCATATTTGATTTCCCGAACAAATATCAGGAGATCCAGTATCGGCTCCGTACTACGGCGTCGGGCTTGGGCTCAGGCAGGCAATAATTTAGGCACGACTGGCGGAATTCCAGTTTAATTGCCATAAAATGCCAGAATATGTAATTTGGTCATTTCGAAGCGTAGGTTATGGTTACTTGGGTCGTATTTGATTTCTGGGAAAAATATCAGGCGATACAGTACCGGCTCCGTACCACGGCGTCGGGCTTGGGTTCGGGCAGGCGATAATTTAGGCACGACTGGCGGAATTCCAGTTTAATTGCCATAAAATGCAAGAAAATCTAATCTGGTCATTTTGAAGGTTGTTTATGGTTTCTTGGATCGTATTTGATGTCCTGGATAAATATCAGGCAATCCGGTACCGGCTCCGTACCACAGGGTCGGGCTTGGGCCATGGCAGACGAAAATCAAGCACGACTAGCGGAATTCCAATTTAATTGCACTAAAATGCCAAAAATGTAATTTGGTCATTTCAAAGCATTGGTTATGGTTCTTGGGTAATATTTGATGTCCCGAAAAAATATCAGGCAATCCAGTACCGGCTCCGCACCACGGCGTCGGGCTTGGTCCATGCCAGGCGACAATACAAGCACGATTGGTGGAATTCCAATTTAATTGCCATAAAATGCCAAGAAAGGTAGTTTAGTCATTTTGAAGCGTTGGTTATGGTTCCTTGGGTCATATTTGATGTCCCAGACAAATATTAGGCGATCCGGCACCGGCTCCGTACAACGGCATCGGGCTTGGGCCAGGGCAGGCGATACTACAAGCACGACTGGCGTAATTCAAATTTAATTTCCATAAAATGCCAAAAAATATAATTCAATCATTTCGAAGCATTGGTTATGGTTCCTTGGGTCGTATTTGATGTCATGGACAAATATCAGGCGATTCGGTACACCCTCCAACCACGGCGTTCGGCTTGGGCCATGGCAGGCGATAATACAGGCACGATTGGCAGAATTCCAGTTTAATTTCCATAAAATGCCAAAAATGTAATTTCATCATTTCAAAGCATTATTTATGGTTCCTTGGGTCGTATTTGATGTCCCGGACAAATATTAGGCGATCCAGTACCGGCTCGGTACCACGGCGTCGGGCTTGAGCTATGGTAGGCAATAATACATGCACGACTGGTCGAATTCCAATTTAATGTCCATAAAATGCAGAAACATGTAATTTGGTCATTTCGAAGCGTTGGTTATTGTTACTTGGGTCGTATTTGATTTTCCGAACAAATATCAGGAGATCCAGTACCGGCTCCGTACCACGGCGTCGGGCTTGGGCATGGCAGGCGATAATTTAGGGACGACTGGCAGAATTCCAGTTTAATTGCCATAAAATTCCAGAAAATATAATTTGGTCATTTCTTCCTCAGGTCGTATTTGGTGTCCCGTACAAATATCATGTGATCCGGTACCAACTCCGTACCAAGGCGTCCGGCCTGGACCATAGCAGGCGATAATACATGCACGACTGGCAGAATTCTAGTTTAATTAACTTGATCATTTTGAAGCATTGGTTATGGTTCCTTGGGTCGTATTTGATGTCCCGGAAGAATATCATGTGATCCAGTACCGGCTCCGTACCAAGGCATCCGGCCTGGACCATGGCAGGCGATAATACAAGCACGACTGATGGAATTCCAGTTTAATTGCCATAATATGCCAAATATTGTAACTTGATCATTTCAAAGCATTGGTTATGGTTCCTTTGGTCGTATTTGATGTCCCAGACAAATATCATGCGATCCGGTACCAGCTACGTACCAAGGCGTCCGGCCTGGACAATGGCAGGCGATAATACAGGCACGACTGGCGGAATTTCAGTTTAATTGCCATAAAATGCCAAAAATTGTAACTTGATCATTTCGAAGCATTGGTTATATTTCCTTGGGTCGTATTTGATGTCCCGAAAAAATATCATGTGATTCGGTACCGGCTACGTACCAAGGCGTCCGGCCTGGACAATGGCAGGCGATAATACAAGCACGACTGGCAGAATTCCAATTTAATTGCCATAAAATGCCATGAATATCATTTCAAAGCGTTGGTTATGGTTGTTTGGGTCGTATTTGATGTCCCAAAAAAATATCATGCGATCCGTACCGGCTACGTACCAAGGCATCCGGCCTGGACCATGGCAGGCGATAATACAGGCACGACTGGGGCAATTCCAGTTTAATTGCCATAAAATGCCAAAAAATGTAACTTAATCATTTCAAAGCATTGGTTATGGTTCCTTGGGTCGTATTTGTTGTCCCGTAAAAATATCATATGATCCGGTACCGACTCTGTACCAAGGCGTCCGGCCTGGACCATGACAGGCGATAATACAGGCACGGCTGGCAGAATTCCAATTTAATTTTCATAAAATGCCAAAAAATGTAGCTTGATCATTTCGAAGCGTTGGTTTTGGTTCCTTGGGTCGTATTTGATGTCCCGGATAAATATGATACGACCCGGTACCGGCTCCATACCAGGGCGTCCAGCGTGGACTATGGAAGGCGATAATACATGCACGACTGGCGGAATTCCAATTTAATTGCCATAAAATGCCAAAAATGTAACTTGATCATTTCGAAGCGATGGTTATGGTTCCTTAGGTCGTATTTGATGTCCCGGACAATATCATGCGACCCAGTACCGGCTCCATACTAAGGTGTCCGGCCTGGACCATGGCAGGCGATAATACAGGCACGACTGGCAGAATTTCAGCTTAATTGCCATAAAATGTCAAAAATTGTAACTTGATCATTTTGAAGCGTTGGTTATGGTTCCTTGGGTTGTATTTGATTTCTCGGACAAATATCATGTGATCCGGTACCGGCTACGTACCAAGGCATCCGGCCTGGACTATGGCAGGCGATAATACAGGCACGATTGGCGGAATTCCAGTTTAATTGTCATAAGATGCCAAAAATGTAACTTGATCATTTTGAAGCATTGGTTATGGTTCCTTGGGTCGTATTTGATCTCCCGGACAAATATCATGCGATCCGGTATCGGCTCCGTACCAAGGCATCTGGCCTGGACCATGGTAGGCGATAATACAGGCACGACATGCGGAATCCCAATCTAATTGCCATAAAATGCTAAACAATTCCAGTTCCTTGGGTCGTATTTGATGTCCCGGAGAAATATTGTTGACCCAAGTCATTGCATAGTTTTGAAGATTGACAAATGTCTGACCAGTTGAACCAGGTCCATCAGAGCAAACACACTTGACCTGATCCGTTGGCACATGAACCGTATATACATAGGAGATAACTGTGATTGTGAAGTATCAATGAACCAAGAGATTGTCTCCTAATGCGAAAAGGTTGCAAATTGATAAAAGGACAGAAGTTGTATTCATCAAGGAAAGCAACAAAGGAAGGAAGTTGAGTTTAATACAAACTCGTTCACCCAAGAAGAGTTGGACTAGAACTGAACGACAAACTCAATGCCTGACCTCTATAAATACTTGAAGTATTCTTGCTTGAAGGAGACGCACAAGTGCAGAAGTGAATCAAGATCTGAAAGCAAAATTCCTAGAGATTTTGCAAGCAGATTTACTGTGCGATACAAAGGCTACAGACCAGCTAGAAGAACCAGTTCCATCTGTTTTTATTTGAGTCTAGTTGGTTGTAGTAGGAGTTTTTATATTGTATCTTTTCAGCTTTAATAAAAGCAATTGTAATAGGTACACTGTGTTCAAGTTAGAGTTAACTTGAAGCTGGTAGAAATTAGCTAGAGGTAAGTTACTACGTAGGGTTAGAGTTAATCCTAGGATTACAAAAGAGTTTATTGTGTAAGTCCGTTTGGCTTAGAGTTTTAGCGAAGTGTTTGAGAAAATCCTACTGAGGAGTAGATCGTGGCTTTTTTTTACTTTTAGAGCCAGGTGTTTTCCACGTAAAAATCTCTGTGTTTTTAATTTACTGATTTTATCATTCCGCAACAGTAGAAGTTGGAAGATCAACAATAACAAGGTTCTTCTAGTGAGACAGCACTCGAAAATTGGGTACCACACAATTAACTTATTTTTTTGTGTGGTATTGACGTCTAAAACATCAATTGGTATCAGAGTAGGTTATCCTTGACAGGCTAACACCTTGGAAAAGATCAAGATGAGTGCACCACCTGGAAACTGGGAGTGTCAATCAACTGCAAGGCCACCACTCTTCTATGGCCAGTATTACTCTTGGTGGAAAAATAGGATGAAGGATCACCTGATTGGAGAAGACTATGAACTCTGGGACATAGTCACTGATGGTCCTCTAGCCACCATGAAGAAGATTGCAGAAGGTGTAGAGGCACCAAAGACAAGAGTTGATTGCACTGCTGAGGATCTGAAGAAGTGGGAAAAGAATGCAAAGGCTAAAAAGTGGCTAGTGTGTGGACTAGGTCCAGACGAGAATAGCAGAATCGAAAGTTGCACCACTGCCAAAGAGATTTGGGATATCTTACACGTAGCCCATGAAGGAACACCTCAATNTTGAAGAGGACAGGGTTGAAAAGATCCTGACAAGGGTCTTGCCAATTTCCTGGGAAAGCAAAATCACTGATATCCATGAATCCAAAAATATGGCAACCCTGAGATTGGATGAGCTGATTAGAAACCTCACTGCCTATGAACTAAGAAGGCAGACAATGAAGATGGATGGTCCAAAGAAGGAGAGGAGTCTAGCACTAAGAATCACTGAGGGAGAAGAGCTGGAGGAAGATGAGATGGCAATGATTACCAAAGAATTCATAAACTTTCTCATGAGGAAGAAGGGAATCTCTAGAGGAGGAAACTACAACAAACCAAAAGCTCC